>ML783479.1:116818-150781 GCA_009831015.1 Picea engelmannii | reverse complement strand
GTAACATCCGCAAACAAGACAAAACATGTGGAGTACCTCCCGAGCTAAAAACTAACAAGGACTTGGTGGAGTCCTCAATCAAAATGGGTTTGTTATATGTTATGAATCAAGGAAGTTGAAGGAACATGAAAGACACTATGTCACTCATGATTTGGAGTTGGCAGCCATAGTGAATGCCTTGAGGAAATGGAGACACTACCTCATGGGGAAAAGGTTTGAGTTGAGGACAGGCCATAATGGTCTGAAGTATTTATTTGATCAACCAACTCTAAATGCTAGGCAAAACATATGGTTATAATTTCTCAGTGAATATGACTTTGATATAAAGCATATCAAGGGGAAAAAGAACAAAGTGGTTGATGCACTCAGCAGAAGAGTGCATGAATTGCATGCTACAACCATTAGCATGTACCAATCAGATTTGAAACAAAGAATTTTAGAGGCTGCAAAATTAGATTTGCAATACAATGAATTAGTGGCAAAGTTACAGCAAGGTAATTTGCAACAGAAAAATGAAGAATACAAGCTAGATAATGATGAAATTCTGAAGTACAGGGGCAGAATTTATGTACCAAATTCCCAGGAATTGAAAAATCTGATATTCAGAGAAATGCATAATGTACCTTATGTTGGGAACCTAGGTTATCTTAAAACTATTGTAGTTGTCAAGAGCCAATATTATTGGCTAGGGATGAAGAAAGAAGTTGTTGATTTTATTACCAAATGTTTGGAATTTCAAAAGTTAAAAGATGAGCATAGGCACCCAGTTGGTTTTGTACAGCCATTACCCATTCCTGAGTGGAAATGGGAAGTTGTAACAATGGATTTCATCACTAAACTGCCCAGAACAAACAACATGATTCTATCATGGTAGTAGTGTATCAGCTTACTAAAGCTACCCATTTTATTCCAATAAAGCTTACTCACAAGGCAACCAACATTGTTGATATTTTTATGAGAGAAATTGCCCGATTACATGGCATACCCAAGACAATTGTGTTTATCAGAGATCCAAAATTTACCTCAAATTTTTGGAAGGGATTACTTAATGGATTTGGAACAAATTTGAATTTTAACACAACTTATCATCCAGAATCAATTGGACAAACAAAGAAGGTGAATCAAGCGATTGAGGATATGTTGAGGATGTATGTGATGGATAAACCATCAAAATGGGAAGACTACCTACACTTAGTAGAGTTTTCTTATGACAAATGGTACCAAATAGTTCTAAAGATGAGCCCATTTGAGGCACTTTATGGCAGAAAGTGCAACACACCGGTAAGTTGGGATAACCCAACAGATAGAGTAGTGATTGGGCCGGATTTACTTAGGGAAATGGAGGAAAAATGTTGAAAATAAAACAAAATTTAGATGTTGCCAAAGACACACAGAAAATCTATGTTGACAAGGGAAAAACTCACAGGGAATTTAAAGTTGGGGACCATGTATTCTTGAAAGTGAAAGCCAACAGAAGTTCCCTAAAGTTGGGAAATTGTTCAAAGTTGGCAGGTCACTATTGTGGGCCATTTGAAATACTAGAGAGGATTGGTCCAGTATCTTATATGATTGCATTTCCTACATCTATGTATGTTCATAATGTATTACATGTATCATTGCTAAAGAAATATATACCTGATGCTAATCATGTTATTGATTGAAATGTGATTCAGGTGGAGTAAGAAGGCGCTTTACAAGTGCATCTGGTACACATTCTGGACCGAAAAATCAAACAGCTTCGGAATCAGTCGACAGGGATTGTAAAGGTCCAATGGACCTAGTACGGTCCTGAGGACGCTACTTGGGAGCATGAGGATGTAATGCGGGAAAAATACCCACATCTTTTTGAGGATTTTTGAAAATTTTGTGGCATATGTGTACATAATGCACTGAGGATACTGCATAAATAAGGGGAGGGGATTGTAATACCACTCGATCGAACCCAATTGTAAATGTAAAATGAAAATGCACTTAAGATGGTGAGTTGTTCGATATCATTTTTGTTTGCACCTTCCATGGTATAGTGTGCACATGTACTGCACAGTAAAATGATGAAGTGTGCACATTCTAAGTACTGCACACAACAACTTAAGTGTGTGAGATTTTGAGGCTAGGGAGCCTTTGTGTATATGTTGGGTTTTATAGGCTAGTGAGCCAATTTTGTGATGAGTAGGCCAGAGAGCTTAGATGTTAAAGGCCAATGAGCCTATTTTTTTATATGTCTTATCATTAATATCAAATACATCATTGCGCGCAGACCAACCATGATAAAAGAGTACGGGGGACTAAACTCCACTAGTTAGGGAAAGCGGGGGCTAAAAGTTAAGAAAAAGGGCTAAGCTAGGAAGGAATATTATATTAATATTCCTTAAATCATAAAGTATGGGAAATTATTTTATCCTAAGTTCTAAGGGTGGGGACAAATGGGCCAAAGTAACTCCCAACATGACAAGTGTCAAGTTGGGGACATACATACATATAGTTTGGACTTAGTTCATTTCCCATCATTCCTTCCATTCATTCAGTCATTGAGTCGATCATTCAAGGGAGCCTTCACACAATCATTGAGCTATCCTCCATACCTTCCTATCACTGTACCTGAACCTGTATCTGTACAAATACTTGTTTGTGTAGTTGGTTAGCTTGGGAGCTGGACTGAAGAAGCAGGTTGTTAGGACCGTAGGATATTGATGAGGCGGGTTGTCAGGCCCATGAGAAATTACTCTCTGGGTGAGAGAATTGTTGGGAGTTGATTTCCTAAAGGTGCTAAACTGCAACTATAGAGCTCTGAGACTTCTAGTCTGACGTGTTGTTGAAGCCCGGAAACAAGGTGAGGTAGCCGAAGGACTGTTGAGCAAAGAAGGGGCACACTTCCTGGGGTGGGACAAGCATGTGGGGAATGAGGGACTGTAGGTTGTTAGTTTGAGTTGGCACCTGTGACAGAGTCTTTCCTTTTGTCTGAGATAGTCAGCCTGGTTAGGAATCCCTTTACCCGGGTGGAGTTTAGTCCCATCTTGAGGGTGACCCACTGCTGAGAGTGATGAGCAGTGTGGTATAAGGCTGGGAGGTTCGTGGAAGGTCTGTACACAGTTGGTGATATTATTACCAAGATAAGTGTTAACTATGTGACAAATTTACATGCTGCATTATTATTTATGTGTTTATTTTTATGGGTTTATCCTATGTATGGTTTATAATTGTCTTTATATTTATGGGTATTTCCTATATATGCTACAAGTATATGTTTATTGTTATTTATGTATGAATCCATGCATTTACAGAATGTATTTGTTTGTTTACATTATATATATCCACAAGATTTATGTGTGTATATGTTTTAATTGCATGTAGTGCGAAAAATTTATGTGGCATAGCTCAGTTGGATGTTGGGTATGTTACAATATGTTTATTAGAGAATAAAAAAATGTATGGATTAGCATGGCCTGTCTTGGGTGGTCGGGGATGTTACAACATGGTATCAGAGCTTCAGTTTTCAACACTAAGCCTGGATGGGCCGAGAAAGTTTGAGTTGAAGAAAAATTTCACAGAGGATTTATTTCGAAGTGGATAAATTTTGAGTTGCAGAGCGTCCATGGAAATAGGTAACAAAAATTGTGTGGAATTGGAAAAAAGCCCCAATTTCTATTGTTAAATTCATGGAAAATTGAGAAATTTGGCCATGTGGTGAGATATTCTTGATTTAACATCTGTTCTAGCAAATTCAGACCTGGAATTTGTCGAATTTGAATTTACAGTGAAGTCATGACAGTTGGAGTGATATTAGCAATTAAAATTCTCAATTCATGGCTTGAGTTTTGGAAAAAATTTGTTCCAGAAATGTCAAACCACAACGATTTGTTGTTGTAGAGGTTGAACTGGTGTTATCGGGGTGAAATTAATCAAATTTCTTAGTTGCGGAATGTATATGGTAGAAATTGGGAAAAAGTTAAGCAAAAGCCCCAATTTCTACAGTGAAATTCACAAGGAATTGATGCACATAAAAATGAATGTGTGAAAGTGGGCGCACTAAAAATGCATGATGAGCAGTAAAAAACTTATGATATGAAAAATATTGGTGTGTTGGTGTGCACGCTAAATTTTGGCGCAGCGAGAAAAAATATCGGTGTGCTGGTGCGCGCGCTAAATTTTGGCACCACGCGAAAAAAATTTGGTGTGCAGGTGCACGCACTAAATTTTAGTGCCTTGGGGAAAAATATTGGTGTGCGGGTGCGAGCGCTAAAATTTGACATCGTGCAGAAAAATGTTGGTGTGCTGGTACGCCCGCTAAAATTTATCACCACACGAAAAAATGTTGGTGTGTGGGTGCGCGCGCTAAATTTAGCATTGTGTGGTGTGCATACGCATATTGGTAGAGAGCAGAGGAGTTTGGTCAGTGCATGTGCAATGTGGGTATATGTTGTCGTGTGACAGTTTAGTTAATGATACATGTAGAGTATTGGTGCACGGTGGGGGCATACTAAAATTTGGCATGGTGCATCACCTAGAGTGAAATGCGCGCGGAATATAAACACACAATATAAAAGTTGTGTGCAACAGGTAATAGTGCAAGAACCAAAACTGTGCGCGATAGATATTGGCGAGTGGCACAAAAGTAGTCTGCACCAGTTATTAGCGCGACAGAGAAGTGATGCACAGTGGTTATAGGTGCGTGGAGCATGATTTACCTAGTGGTGTTGCAGTGCATGCTAAATATGGGTGTGAGGATTGAAATTTGTGCATGTGAAGTCATTTGGAGGGTGAATAACAACAGAAAACTAGTGAATTTCCATGCCATTTTATATTGTTTGAACGCCATCTTTTTGCAGCTCGCTTTTGAGGCCCTTAACAACGTTTTTATCGACTCAAAAACCACGAGAATACATTGCATCTTTGTACACTCTGTCTTTGTAGCTCAAATAAAATATCTCGGAGAGAGATTTCTAATGGTGTAAACCATTCGTCAAACGAAGCTTTTATGAAAAAGTTACAACACAAACAGTGGAGGGTAAATTTTACGACCCAACTAACTGCAAAGAGCCATGACTTTCTGCTCTGGAATCATATTAAGGCACAAGAGTAATCAATGGAAAGCTATTGAACCATAGAACACATTCCTAGAGATGAATTAAATTTTTGGGGATGTTAAAAATGTTTAAAATGGAAAAGAAGGTACATGTAGCATTCCAGACCAAAAAACATGAATTGGCCTAGAACTTTAGCGGGCTGTAACTAGTAGCCCAAAACCCAAAAAGAGGTGACACTTGGAAAGACTGCCCAAAATATGTATATGAAGAAACCCAATTGAGATCCTATAAAAAATCCAATCGAGTAGGTGAAAAAATTCATAATTACAACACAGAGTTGCGCTAAGTTGAAGTGTTAACAAAAAACTTGATGGGCAATTTTAAAATAACCATAACTTTCTGCTCAAGAATCGGAATTGAGCATGGAAGTAGGAGTTGGAAAGGTCCTGGACAGTAGAATATATTTATTCACCTATAAAATTGATATTGGCATTCAATTTTTTGATAAATCAGAAGAAAGAGTTATAATATATTATTGAACCAAAATGATTCATATTGTTCATGAGATTGTTGAAATAGTTAGCCTGACAAAGTTTTGTTGGCTGCACATTTTTGCATAGTTAACAACAACTAGATCAGGTCATGATCTGCATAGAGTCCATAGGAATGGAAGAGGCACATGGGACTTACAGCCAGGAAGATGCATTCAGATTGATGGATGTCCATTTGTGCATTGAAGGAACAAACTCCAATGGACATGGAGAAGGAAGTGATGAAAACATGAATATGGTAGAGACCATTAAAAAATTGCAGAACGATGTCCAAAGCCATAAATATGATAATGAAAGGATTATGAGAGCCAAGGATAAGCAAGAGGACTTCAAGATGAAGTTAATGCAGATCTTTAACAAAATAGAAAAAAAATTGGACAAGGAGAGTGGCTCAAGCAAATCAGGAAGTCGGAGGTCTCCTGATGAGAAAATAAGAACAAGAAGTGTTAGCATACATCGCCATCACTCCCTGAGGAATTCTAATAAGATAAAACACATCATATCAATTCCATCCCATATCAGGAAGCATAAGAGATCTGGGGTGGATGATCTACAAGGAGAAATAAAGAAAATCAAACCTCCTACATTTGATGGTGAAAACAAGAAGGATGAAGATGCAGAGACATGGCTACTGGGAATGAGGAAGCATTTTCAATTGAATAATTATTCTTCTCATGTAGAAGGAAGAATTTTCATCTATCAACTCAAGGGAAAGGCACCATGTGGTGGGATTAGCTTGTGCAGGTGTAGCACATTAAAGAGAAAAGTGTTACTTGGAGGGAATTCAAGAGGTATTTTGAGAAGAAATACTTGAATAAGAGATACTATGACAAGAAAATGAAAGAGTTCTTTGAACTCAAGCTTGAGAGTATGACCATATATGAATATGAAAGAAGGTTTTTAGAATTGTTTAAGAATGTTTCTTTCATCAAGGATGAGATAGTCAAGATTCATAGATATTTGAGTGGATTTCCATCATTCATCAGTGACAAAATACAGTATGATGATCGCAAGACATTGGAGGAGACCATAAGGAGAGATAAATGCCTATATGATCGGAAAAAATCAAGTCCAACTTTCCAAAAATCTTGGGAAGACAAAAATAAATTCAAGATGGATCATAGGAAGAAGGGAACTAAGCCGCCATTCTTCATAAATAATACTCAGGGACAACCAAATTATAGAGAACCGAGAACGATTGAAACAGGGGTTCAAAGGCCAAGGAAACCACCTATTTAATGTTTGGGTTGTAAAGGAGATCAAATGTTCAGAGATTTTTCTCACTGAGGTGAAAAAGTGAGGACTCTTCACAATGTATAGTAAGCTGAAACAGTGGAGGATGTGGGAAGAAATGTACCAAGGATCTATGCAGTCCTGGACAACCAGAAAACATAGTATCAATCACATATGATTGAAGTGGAAGGTATGATCAACAACCAAACCATTGCTATTTTAATTGATTCAGGAGCTATTCATAGTTATATAGATCATAAGATGGTGGAAATTTTTCATTTTCGAAGAAGAAAGCATGGAAAATCTTGTTTGGTGCAGCTGGCTACCGGAGCCAAAAGAAAAGTTAAAGAAATGGTTAAGTCATGTCTTATGGACATGAATGAACTGAACCGCGAGGAAGATTTGAACATATTTCCCTTAGGTTCCTATGACTGTATAATTGGTATGGATTGGTTGGACCAACATCATGCCATCCTAGACTATCATAACAAGGAAATTACTTGGTTGGATGAGGAAGGGATCTTAAGGAAAGTGCATGGAATTCCCAGGGTAGTGACCATCAGATAAATTCCAACATTGCAGCTAAAGAAATGTTACAGAAAAAGGTGTCTAATATTCACAACTCATATGGAAGAGACACCTAAAGAAAAGTTGTCAAATTTGGAAGATCATGTAGTCCTAGAATAATTTGAAGATGTGTTCAAGGAGGTACCAGGACTACCCCCAAAGAGAGATATTGATATCTCTATAAATTTAATTCTTGGAGCAGCTCTAGTGTCAAAGACTCCTTACAGAATGAGTACACTAGAGCTGAAGGAGTTGCAAATGCAGCTTGAAGAACGTCTAAAGAAGGGGTATATATGCCTAAGTGTATCGCCTTGGGGTTCCTCAGTCTTGTTTGTGAAGAAGAAAGATGGGACATTAAGATTGTACATTGATTTCAGATGGTTGAATAAAGTGACTGTAAAGAACAAGTATCCTCTGCCAAGGATTGATGATCTCTTTGATCAATTGAAGGATGAAAACATATTTTCAAAGATAGATATCGGGTCAGGATACCATCAGGTAAGGATTAAGGAGGAAGATATCAACAAGACCACCTTTAGGACAAGGTATGATTATTATGAGTTCATAGTGGTGCCATTTGGGTTGTCAAATGCATCGGTTGTTTTTATGTGCTTAATGAATGGTGTTTTCCAAGAATATTTAGACAAGTTTGTCATTGTCTTTTTGGATGACATCATTGTGTATTCCATGTTAGAATAAGAGCATGAGAATCATTTGAGGATGGTGCTGCAAGTATTAAGGGAGGATCAATTGTACGCCAAATTGAGCAAGTGTTCATTTTATCAGAAACAAATTCACTATTTGATCAACCACCTCTAAATCCTAGGAAAAGCAGATGGTTAGAATTTCTCTGTGAATATGAATTTCATATAAAGCACATCAAGGGGAAAGAGAACAAAGTGGTTGATGCACTCAACATAAAAGTGCATGAATTACATGATACAGCCATTGGCATGTACCAATCAGATTTGAAACAAAGAATTTTAGAAGTTGCAAAATTACATTTGCATACAAGGAATTAGTGGAAAAATTACAACAAGGTAATTTGCAGCAAAAAATTGAAGAATAGAAGCTAGATAATGATGAAATTATGAAGTACAAGGGAAGATTTTATGTACCAAATTCCCAAGAATTGAAAAAACTGATATTGAGAGCAATGCATAATGTACCTTTTGTTGGGCACCTAGGTTAACAAAAAACTATTGCAGCTGTTAAGAGCCAATATTATTGGTGAGGGATAAAGAAAGAAGTTGTTGATTTTATTGCCAAATGTTTGGAATGTCAAAAGGTAAATGCTGAGCATAGACACCCAATTGGTTTGCTACATCCATTACCCATTCCTGAGTGGAAATGGGAAGTTGTAAGAATGGATTTCATCACCAAACTGCCCAGAACAAACAAGCAACATGATTCTATCATGGTAGTGTCGGATAATCTTACTAAAGATGCCCATTTTATTCCAGTAAAGCTCACTCACAAGGAGGCCAACATTACTGATATTTATATGAGAGAAATTTCTTGATTACATGGCATACCCAAGACAAATGTGTTTGACAGAGATCCAAAATTTACCTCAATTTTTTGGAACTGATTATTTAATGGATTTGGAACAAATTTGAGTTTTAGCACAACTTATCATCCAGAATCAGATCGACACACATAGAGGGTGAATCAAGTGATTGAGGATATGTTGAGGATGTATGTGATGGATAAACCATCAAAATGGGATGACTATGTACACTTAGTAGAGTTTTCTTATAACAATGAGCACCAAACATCTCTAAACATGAGCCCATTTGAGGCACTTTATGGTAGAAAGTGCAACACACTGGTAAGCTGGGATAACCCAGTAGATAGAGCAATAGTTGGGCCAGATTTACTTAGGGAAATGGAGGAGCACATGTTGAAAATAAAAAAAAAATTAAAGGTTTCCCAAGACAGGCAGAAAAGTTATGTTGATAAGGGTAGAACTCATAGGGAATTTAAAGTTGGGGACCATGTATTCTTGAAAGTGAAAGCCAATAGAAGTTCCCTGAAGTTGGGAAATTTTTCAAGGTTGGAAGCTCGCTATTGTGGGCCATTTGAAATACTAGAGAGGATTGATCCAGTAGCTTATATGATTACATTTATTGCATATATGTTTGTTCATAATGTATTCTATGTATCATTGCTAAATAAATATATACGTGATGCTAATCATGTTATTGATTGGAATGTGATTCAGGTGGAGCAAGAAGGCGCTTTCTAAGTGAATCTGGTACACATTCTGGATCAGAAAATCAAACAGCCCTAGAATCGAGCCATAGGTCTTGTAAAGCTCCAATGGACCTGGTACATTCCTGAGGACTCTACTTGGGAGCATGAGGATGCATTGCGGGAAGAATACCCGCATCTTTTTGAGGATTTTTGAAAATTTTGTGGTATATCTGTACATAATGCATTGAGGACAATGCATAAATAAGGGGAGGGGATTGTAATACCCCTAAGCCAAACCTAGTTGTAAATGTAAAATGAAAATGTACTTAAGCTAGTGATTTGTTTGCACCTTCCATGGTATAATGCACACATGTATTGCGCAATAAAAGAATGGAGTGTGCACATTCCAGCTACTATGCACAGCAACTTAAGTGCACACTATTTTGAGGCCAGGGAGCCTTTGTGTATATGTTGGGTTTTATAGGCTGGTGAGCTAGTTTTTTGATGATTAGGCTGGAGAGCCTAGATGTTAAAAGCCAGTGAGACTATTTTTGTATATGTCTTATAATTAATATAAAATACATCGTTGTGTGCAGAACGACCACGATAAAAGAATATGTGTGACTAAACTCTACTAGCTAGGGAAAGCGGGAGCTAAAAGTTAAGAAAAAGGTCCAAGCTAGCGAGATTAAGGCTAAAAGGAATATTATATGAATATTCCTTAAATCATAAAGTATGGGAAATTATTTTATCCTAAGTTCTAAAGATGGGGACAAGTGGGCGAAAGTAGATCCCAACATGAAAGGTGTCAAGTTGGGTACATGCATACATATAGTTTGGACTTAGTTCATTTCCCATCATTCCTTCCATCATTCAGTCATTGATTCAATTATTCCAGGGATCCTTCACACACTCATTGAGCTATCATCTGTACCTTCCTATCACTATACTTGAACCTGTATATGTACCCATACTTGTTTGTGTAGCTGGTTCGCTTGGGAGCTTGACTGAAGAAGTGGGTTGTCAGGCCCATGGGATATTGAAGAGGCGAGTTGTCAGTACCATGAGTAATTTCTCTATGGGTGAGAGAATTGTTGGGAATTGATTTCCTCAAGGTGTTAAACTGCAGCTACAGGGCTCTGAGACATCCTATCCAACCTGTTTCTGAAGCCCACAAAGGAAGTGGGGTAGATGAAGGATTATTGAGCAAAGAAGAGGCACCCTTCCTGGGGTGGGACAGGAATGTGGGGAATGAGGGATTGTAGGTTGTTAGTTTGAGTTGGCACCTATGACAGAGTCTTTCCTTTATTCTGAGATAGTCATCATGGTTAGGAATCCCTTTACCCAGGTGGAGTTTAGTCCTAGCTCAGGAGTGACCCACTACTGAGAGTGATGAGCAATGTGGTCTAAGGTTGGGTTGTTCATGGAAGGTCTGAACGCATTTGGTGATATTTTTACCAAGATAAGTGTCAACTGTGTGATAAATTTACATTTTGCATTATTATTTATGTGTTTATTTTTATGGGTTTATCTTATGTATGGTTTATAACTGCCTTTATATTTATGGGTATTTCTTGTATATGCTACATGTATATGTTTATCATTATTTCAGTATGAATCTGTGCATTTACATAACATTTTTGTTTGTTTATGTTTTATATATAAAGTTCTGCAAGAGTTATGTGTGTATATGTTTTAGTTGCATGAAGTTCGAAAAATTTATGTAACATAGCTCAGTTGGATGTTGGGTATGTTACAATATGTTGAGCGGAGAATAAATGTGTTTTCTGGAGTAGCATGGCCCAGCTTGGGTAGCTGAGGATATTATAATATGGTATCAGAGCTTCAGTTTTCAACACTGAGCCTGGATGGGCCAAGCAAGTTTGAGTTGAAGCGAAATTTCATAGAGTATTTATTTTGAAGTGGCCAAATTTTGAGTTGCAGAGCATCCATGCAAAAAAGTAACACCAATTGTGTGGAATTGGAAAAAAACCCCAATTTATGTTGTTAAATTCATGGGAAAATTTAGAAATTTGGCCACGTGGTGAGATATTCTTGATTTAATATCTGTTCTAGAAAATTCAAAGATGAAATTGGTCAAATTTGAAGTTACAGTGAAGCCATGACAGTTGGAGCGATATTAGTAATTAAAATTCTCAATTCGTGACTTGAGTTCGGGAAAAAATTCGTTCCAGAAATGTCAAACCACAACGATTTGTTATTGCAAAGGTTGAACTGGTGTTATCAGGGTGAAATTGAACAAATTTCATAGTTGCGGAATGTTTATGTTAGAAATTGGGAAAACATTAAGCAAAAGCCTTAATTTCTACAACAAAATTCACGACGAATTGATGTGCATAGAATGAATGTGCACAAGTGGGCACACTAAAAATGCATGATGCGTAGTAAAAGGATTATGATATAAAAAATATTAGTGTGCTGGTGCACATGCTAAATTTTGGCACTACGCGGAAAAATATTGGCCTACTGGTGCGAGCGCTAAATTTTGGCGTCGCATGGAAAAAAAAAATTGTGCGGATGCGCGCACTAAATTTTGGCACCATGCAAAAAAATATTGGTGTGTGCGTGCTAAAATTTGACAACCCACGGAAAAATGTTGGTGTGCAGATGCGCATGCTAAAATTTGGCCTCGCGTGAAAAAATGTTGGTGTGCGGGTGCACACGCTAAATTTAGTGTTGTGTTGTGTGCATACGCATATTAAGATGTGCGCAGTGTGCACACAAATAATAATGGAGCACGTGGTGTGCGTAGTATTGGCAGAGCGTAGAGGATTGTGGTTGGTGCGCGCGCAATGTAGGTATATGTTGTTGTGCGATAGTTTAGTTAATGGTGCGTGCAAAGTATTGGTGTGTGGTGGGAGCATACTAAAGTTTGGCATGGTGCAGCGCGTAGAGTGAACTGCACCCAGAATATTAGCGTGCGATACAAAAATTGTGTGCAACAGGAAATAATGCAAGAACCAAAATTGTGCGTGGTGGATATTGGTACGTGACACAAAAGTAGTGTGCACCATTTACTGGCGCGAAAACAAAGTGATGCACAATGGTTATAGCTGCGCAGAGCACGATTTACCTTTTGGTGTTGTTGTGCATGCTAAATATGGGTGTACATATTGATATTTGTGTGCGCGAAGTCATTTGGAGGGTGAACAACAACGAAAAACCAACGAATTTCCACGACATTTTATAATGTTTGAATGTCATCTTTTTGCAGCACGTTTTTTAGGCCCTTAACAACATTAGCGACTCAAAAACCATCAGAAGTGATTAAACCTTTTCACACTTTAACTTTGTAGCTCAAATAAAATAGGTCGAAGAGAGATTTCTAATGGTGTAAACCATTCATCAAACAGAGCTTTTATGAGAAAGTTATAACATAAATTGTGGAGGGTAAAGTTTAAGACCCAACTAACTTCAAAGAGCCATAAATTTCTACTATGGAATTAGATTGAGGCGCATGAGTAGTCAATGGAAATATATTGAACCATAGAATAAATTCCTAGAGATTAATTAAATTAATGGGCAAGTTAAAAATGTGTAAAATGCAAAAGAAGGTACATGTAGCATTCCATACCAAAAACACGAATTGGCCTAGAACTTCAGCAGGCTGTAACTAGCAGCCCAGAACCCAGAAAGAGGTGAAACTTGGTCAGATTGTCCAAAATATGTATATGAAGAAACCCAACTGAGATCCTATGAAAAATCCAATGGAGTAGGTGCAAAAAGGCATAATTATAGCACAGAGTTGCACCAAGTTGAAGTTTGAACAGAAAAATTAATGAACAATTTTCAAATAACCATAACTTTCTGCTCAAGACTTGGAATTGAGCATAGAAGAAGGCATTGGAAAGGTGTCAGACAATAGAATATATTTATTGATCCAAAAAATTGATCTAAGTATTTAATTTTGGGGGAAGTTAGAAGAAATAGTTCTGATATATAATTGAACTAGAATGGTTCATATTTTTCATGAGATTGTTGAAACAGTTAGCCTGACAAAGTTTTGTTGGCTGCACATTTGCAGAGTTAATTAAAAATAGATCAGATTAGGATTTTCACAGATTCTAGAGGAATGGAAAAGGAAAATGGGACTTACATCCAGGAAGATGAGATCAGAGGAATGGATGTCCATTTGGGCTTTGAAGGAATAAACTCAAATCGACATGGAGAACGAAGGGATGAAAACATGAATATGGTAGATACAATTAAAAATTTGCAGAAGGATGTTTAAAGCCATAAAGATGATAATCAAAGGCTTATGAGAGACAAGGATAAATAACAGGAATTCAACATGAACTTAATGCAGAGATTGACCTGAATAGAAAAGAAATTGGATAAGTAGAGTGGCTCAAGAAAATCAGGAAGTCACAGATCTCCTGATGAGGAAAAAAGAACAAGAAGTGTTAGAAGACATTGTCATCACTCCCCGAGGAATTTCAATAAGAGAGCAAACAAAAACTCAATTCCATCCCCTTTTAGGAAGCATAAGAGGTCTAGGGTGGATGAGTTATGAGGAGAAATGAACAAAATCAAACCTCCTAAATTTGATGGTGAGCATAAGAAGGATGAAGATGCAATGACATGGTTGTTGGGCATGAGGAAGTATTTTCAATTGCATAATTATTCTTCTCATGAAGAAGGAATAATTTCCATCTATCAACTCAAGAGAAAGGCATCCAAGTGGTGGGATCAGCTTGTGCAGGTGCAACACATTAAAGAGAAAAGTGTTACTTGGAGGGAATTCAAGAAGTATTTTGAGGAGAAATACTTGACTAACAAATACTATGATAAGAAAATGAAAGAGTTATTTGAACTCAAGCTTGGGAGTATGACCATAGATGAATATGAAAGAAGGTTTTTAGCAATGTTGAAGCATGTTTCTTTCATCAAGGATGCAACAGTTAAGATTCATAAGTTTTTGAGTGGATTTCCATCATTCATCAGTGAAAAAATACAGTATGATGATCCCAATACATTGGATGACACCATAATGTGAGTTAAATGCCTATATGATCAGAAAAAATCAAGGCCAACTTTCCAAAATCTTGGGAAGACAAAAAGAAATTCAACATGGATCAGAGGAAGAAGGGAACTAAGCCACCATTCTTAAGAAATAATACTCAAAGATAGCCAAGTTCTATATAACCCAGAACGATTGAGACAAGGTGTCAAAGGTTAAGGAAACCACCTATTCAATGTTGGGGTTGTAAAGGATATCATATGTTCAGATATTGTCCTCACAGAGGTGAAAAAGTGAGGACTGTTCAAAATGTACAACAAGCTGAAACACTAGAGGACATGGGTAGAAATGTACAAAGGATCTATGCAACCATGGACAACAAGCAAGAAAAGTATCAATCACATATTATTCAAGTGGAAGGTATGATCAACAACCAAACCATTGCTATTTTAATTGATTCAGGAGCTATTCATAGTTATATAGATCCTAAGATGGTGGAAAGTTTTCATTTGCCAAGAAGCAAGCATGGAAAATCTTGGTTGGTGCAGCTGGCTACCAGATCCAAAAGAAAATTTAATGAAATGGTTAAGCCATGTCTTATCGACATGAATGGACTAAACACCAGGGAAGATTTGAACATATTGACATTAGGTTCCTATGATTGTTTAACTGGGATGGACTTGTTGGACCAGCATCATGCCATCCTAGATTTTTATAACAAGGCATTTACTTTCTTTGATGAGTAAGGGATCCTAAGGAAAGTGCAAGGAAATCCCATGGCAGTGACCATCAGATAAATTTTAGCGTTGCGGCTGAAGAAATGTTACAGAAAAGGGTGTCAAATATTTGCAGCTCATATGGAAGAGACACCTAAGGATAAGGTACCAAATTTGGAAGATCATGCAGTCCTGGAATATTTTGAAGATGTGCTCAAGGAGGTACCAGGACTACCCCCAAAGAGAGATATTGATTTCTCTATAAATTTAATTTCTGGAGCAACTTCAATGTTAAAGACTCCTTACAGAATGAGTACACCAAAGATGAAGGAGTTGCAAATGCAGCTTGAAGAACTTCTGAAGAAGGGGTATATATGCCCAAGTGTGTCACCTTGGGGTGCCCCAGTTTTGTTTGTGAATACGAAAGATGTGACATTAAGATTGTGCATTGATTTCAGACAGTTGAATAAAGTGACTGTAAAAAACAAGTATCATCTGCCAAGGATTGATGATCTCTTTGATCAATTGAAGGATGCAAAGATATTTTCAAAGATAGATCTCAGGTCAGGATACCATCAGGTAAGGATTAAGGAGGAAGATATCAATAAGACCGCCTTCAGGACAAGGTATGGTCATTATGAATTCACAGAGGTGCCATTTGGGTTGTCAAATGCACTAGCTGTTTTTATGTGCTTAATAAATTGTGTTTTCCAAGAATATTTAGACAAGTTTGTCATTGTCTTTTTGGATGACATCCTTGTATATTCCAAGTCAGAAGAAGAGCATGAGCATAATTTGAGGATGGTGTTGCAAGTATTAAATGAGCATCAGTTGTATGCGAAATTGAGCAAGTGTTCATTTTATCATAAACAAATTCATTATTTGGTACATATCATTTCAAAGGATGGGATAACAGTGGATCATGAGAAGATAGAAGCGATTAGAGAATGGTCAGCGCCAAAGAATTTGACAGAGGTCATATCATTCATGGGCCTTGTAGGCTACTATATTAGATTTATTAAAGGATTCTTAAATATTTCACACCCAATCACTGCCTTACAAAAGAAGGGTGTGAAGTTTCAATGGACATTGGATTATGAAAAGAGTTTCCAACACTTGAAACAATTGTTAACAAGTTCTCCAATACTAAGGACTTGGTGTAGTTCTCGGTCAAAATGAGTTTGTTATATGTTATACATCAAGGAAGTTGAAGGAACATAAAATACACTATGCCACTCATGGTTTGGAGTTGGAATCCATAGTGCATTTCTTGAGGAAATGGAGACACTAACTCATGGGGAAAAGGTTTGAGCTAAGGATAGACCATAATGGTCTAAAATATTTATTTGATCAACCAACTCTAAATGCTAGGAAAAGCAGATGGTTAGAATTTCTCAGTGAATATGACTTTGATATAAATCATATCAAGGGGAAAGAGAACAAAGTGGTTGATGCACTCAGCAGAAGAGTGCATGAACTGCATGCTACAACCATTAGCATGTACCAATCAGATTTGAAACATAGAATTTTAGAGGCTACAAAATTAGATTTGCAATACAAGGAATTAGTGGCAAAACTACAACAAGGTAATTTGCAGCAGAAAATTGAAGATACAAGCTAGGTAATGATGAAATTATGAAGTACAGGAGCATAATTTATGTATCAAATTCCCGGGAATTGAAAAATATGATATTGAGAGAAATGAATAATGTACTTTATGTTGGACACCCAGGTTATCAAAAAACTATTGCAATTGTCAAGAGCCAATATTATTGGCCAGGGATGAAGAAAGAAGTTGTTGATTTTATTGCCAAATATTTGGAATGTCAAAAGGTAAAAGATGAGCATAGACACCCAATTGGTTTGCTACAACCATTAACCATTCCTAAGTGGAAATGGAAAGTTGTAACAATGGATTTCATCACCAAACTACCTAGAACAAACAAGCAACATGATTAAATCATGATAGTGGTGGATAAGCTTACTAAAGTTGCCCATTTTGTTCCAGTAAAGATCACTCACAAAGAAGCCAACATTGTTGATATTTATATGAGAGAAATTGTATGATTACATGGCATACCCAAGACAATAGTGTCTGGAAAAGATCTAAAATTTACCTCAAATTTTTGGAAGGGATTATTTAATGGATTTGGAACAAATTTGAATTTTAGCATAGCTTATCATTCAAAATCAGATGGAAAAATAGAGAGGGTGAATCAAGTGATTGAGGATGTAAGGTAGCTAGAGAGGTAGTGGGGGGGCCTAGAGGGCCCATAGTGATAATAGTGGAGGTCATTCAATGTAAGGTGGACTAGGTCCACTATATTATTAAATAAGGCCCACTATGGTAGTTAGATATAATAAATGTAAAAGGACTTTTTAGAAGGTTCTACTTCTAGAAGATTCCTCCTCTAGAATGTTCTTAGGTGATAGTAGCACTATATAAAGGGTTTCAAGCAATGTAATGAGATATAAAGAGAAGTATTGTATTTGGAGCGGTAGCTCAATAGGAGGATGCCCCCTTGAAGAGGCAAGTGAACAGGAGAGGATCCCTTCCATAATAGGATCCATTGTATGGTGTTTCCCTACCTCAAGGGTTTGGTAATAATATAGTTTGGTTTCTTCTATCTTACTTTGTGTATCTATTGTGTATTCAGTATTTGTGGTGATTATATTGGTATATCTATTCAGGTTCTTAACAGAGGATATGTTGAGGATGTATGTTATGGATAAACCATCAAAATGGGAACACTACCTACACTTAGTAGAGTTTACTTATAACAATGGGTACCAAACATCTCTAAATATGAAACCATTTGAGGCACTTTATGGTAGAAAGTGCAACACACTAGTAAGCTAGGATAATGCATCAGATAGAGCAGTGGTTGGGCCAGATTTACTTAGGGAAATGGAGGAGAAAATGTTTAAAATAAAACAAAATTTAGAGGTTTCCCAAGACAAGCAGAAAAACTATGCTGATAAGGTCAGAACTCACAAGGAATTTAAAGTTGGGGACAATGTATTCCTAAACATAAAAGCTAACAGAAGTTCCCTGAAGTTAGGAAATTGTTCAAAGTTGGCAGCTCGCTATTATAGGTAGTTTGAAATACTAGAGAGGATTGGTTTAGTAGCTTATATGATTGCATTGCCTACATATATGTATGCTCATAATGTATTCCATGTATCATTGCTAAAGAAATATATACCTAATGCTAATGATATTATTGATTGGAATGTGATTCAGGTGGAGCAAGAAGGCACTTTCTAAGTGCATCTAGTATGCATTTTGGATTGAAATATCAAACAACTCTAGAATCGATCCATAGGGCTTGTAAATGTTTGATGGACCTGGTACAGTCCTGAGGACACTACTTGCGAGCATGAGGATGCAATGTGGAAAGAATACCCACATTTGTATGAGGATTTTTGAAATTTTTGTGGAATATGTGTACATAATGCACTAAGGAAAGTGCATAAATAAGGGGAGGGGATTGTAATACCCCTAGACCGAACCCAATTGTAAATGTAAAATTAAAATATACTTAAGCTGGTGAGTTGTTTGATATCATTTTTGTTTGCACCTTCCATGGTATTGTGCGCACATGTATTGCGCAGTAAAATGATGAAGTGTGCACATTCTAGGAACCACTCGTAGCAACTTAAGTGTGCTCGATTTTGAGGTCAAGGAGCCTTTGAGTATATGCTGGGTTTTATTGGTTGGTAATCCAGTTTTATGATGATTAGGTCAGAGAGGTTAGATGTTAAAGTCTAGTGAGCCTATTTTTGTATATGCCTTATCATTAATATAAAATACATCATTTCACACAAAATGACCACGATAAAAGAGTACGGGGGACTAAACACCACTAGTTAGGGAAAGCGGGGGATAAAAGTTAACAAAAAGGGTTAACCTAGGGAGCTTAAGAAAAAAAAAATATTATATTAATATTCCTTAAATCGTAAATTATGGGAAATTGTTTTATCCTAAGTTCTAAGAATGGGGACAAGTGAGCCAAAGTAGCCCCCAACATGACAAGTGTCAAGTTGGTGACATGCATACATATAGTTTGGACTTAGTTCATTTCCCATCATTCCTTCCATTCATTCAGTCATTGAGTCGATCATTCCAGGGAGCCTTCACACACTCATTGAGCTATCCTCTGTATCGTCCTATCATTGTACCTAAACCTGTATTTGTACCCATACCTCTTTGTGTAGTTGGTTAGCTTGGGAGCTAGATTGAAGAAGCGAGTTGTTAGGCTCATGGGATATTGAAGAGGTAGCTTGGCAGGCCCCTGATCAATTTATCTTTGGGTGAGAGAAATGTTGGGAATTTGATTTCCTAAAGGTGCTAAACTGCAACTATAGAGCTCTGAGACTTCCTATCTGGCATGTTGTTGAAGAATGAAAAGGAAGTGGGGAAGCTGAAGAACTATTGAACAGAGAAAGGGCACACTTACTGTGGTGGAACAAGCATGTGGGGAATGAGGAATTGTAGGTTGTTAGTTTGAGGTGGAACCTGTGACAAAGTATTTCCTTTTGTCTGAGATAGTCAGCCTAGCTAGGAATCCCTTTACTCGGGTGGATTTTAGTCCCATCTCGGGGGTGACCCACTGCTGAGAGTGATGAGCAGTGTGGTCTAAGGCTAGGAGGTTCGTGGAAGGTCTGCATGCATCTGGTGATATTCTTACCAAGATAAGTGTCAACTATGTGATAAATTTACATGCTGCATTATTATTTATGGGTTTATCCTATGTATGGTTTATAATTGTTTTTATACTTATGGGTATTTCCTATATATGATGCATGTATATGTTTATTGTTTTTTCAGTATCAATCCATGCATTTACAGAATGTGTTTTTTTGTTTACGTTTTATATATAAAGTTTTGCAAGAGTTTTATGTGTATATGTTTTAATTACATGTAGTTAAAAAAATTTATGTGGCATAGCTCAGTTGGATGTTGGGTATGTTACAATATGTTGAGCAGAGAATAAAAGAGTTTTCTAGAGTAGCATGGCCTGGCCTGGGTGGTCAGGGATGTTACAACATGGTATCATATCTTTGGTTTTAAATGCTGAGCCTGGATGGGCTGAGAAAGTTTGAGTTGAAGAAAAATTTCAGAGAGGATTTATTTTGAAGTGGCCAAATTTCGAGTTGCAGAGAATCCATGTAAAAGAGTAACATCAATTGTGAAGAATTGGAAAAAAGCCCCAATTTCTGTTGTTAAATCCATGGAAAAGTTGAGAAATTTGGCCATGTGGTTAGATATTCTTGATTTAATATCTATTCTAGAAAATTTAGACCTGGAATTTGTAGAATTTGAAGTTACAGTGAATCCATGACAATTGGAGCGAGATTAGTAATTAAAATTCTCAACTCGTGACTTGAGTTTGGGAAAAAAATTGTTCCAGAAATGTCAAACCACAACGATTTCTTATTGCATGGGTTGAAATGGTGTTATTGGGGTGAAATTGAACAAATTTCATAGTTGCAGAATGTCTATCATAGAAATTGGGAAAACGTTAAGCAAAAGCCCCAATTTCTGCAGTGGAATTCACAAGGAATTGATGCGCATAAAAATGAATGTGCACAGGTGGGCGCACTAAAAATGCATCATGCGCAGTAAAAATATTGTGATATGAAAAATATTGGCATGTTGGTGTGCGCACTAAATTTTGGCGTCGCAAGAAAAAATATTGGCATGCTGGTGTTTGCGCTAAATTTTGGCGCCACGCTGAAAAATGTTGGTGTTCGGGTGCGCGCACTAAATTTTGGCGCCGTGCAGAAAAATATTGGTGTGTGGGTGCACATGCTAAAATGTGGCACCGAATGGAAAAATGTTGGTGTGCACACACATAATAATGGTGTGTGTTGTGTGCGTAGTATTTACAGAGCGCAGAGGAGTTTGGTTGGTGCGTGCGCAATGTGGGTATATGTTTTCATGCGACAGTTTAGTTAATGGTGCACGTAGAGTATTGGTTCATGGTGGGGGAGTTATAAACTTTGGCATGGTGCAACACGTAGAGTGAAATGCACACGGAATATCAGCACACAATACAAAAATTGCACGCGACCGGTAATAGTGCAAGAACCAAAACTGTGAGCGGTAGATATTGGCGTGTGACACAAAGTAGTGCACACCAGTTATTAGCGCGACAAAGAAGTGATGCACAATGGTTATAGGTGTGCGAAGAACGATTTACCTTATGGTGTTTTTGGCATGCTAAATATGGGTGTACATGTTGAAATTTTTGCACGCAAAGTCATTTGGAGGGTGAACAACAGCGAAAAACCAACGAATTTCCATGACATTTTATATTGTTTGAACGTCACCTTTTTGCAGCACGTTTTGTGTCCCTTAACAACATTTTTAGTGACTCAAAAGCCATAAGAACATAATGTATGGAGGTACACTCTATCTATAAAGCTCAAATAAAAGATCTCAGAGAGATCTTTCTAATGGTGTAAATCGTTCGTCAAACAGATCTTTTATGAGAAACTTACAGTACAAACAGTGGAGGGTAAATTTTAAGACCCAACTATATTCAAAGAGCCATAAATTTTTTCTTCAGAATCAGATTGAGGCGTAGGAGAATTAAATGGAAATATATTAAACCATAGAAAACAGTCCTAGAGTTGAATTAAATTTTTGGGAAAGCTAAAAATGTTTAAAATGGAAAAGAAGGTACCTGTAGCATTCTGGAACAAAAACACGAATTGGCCTAGAACTTTAGCACATTGTAACTAGCATCCCAAAACCCATAAAGAGGTGAAACGTGGACAAAATGTCCAAAATATGTATATGAAGAAACCCAATTGAGATCCTACAAAAAAATCAAAGGATTATGTGTAAAAAGGCATAATTACATCGCAGAGTTGTGCCAAGTTGAAGTGTGAACAGAAAAATTAATGGGCAATTTTTAAATAACCATAAATTTCTACTCAAGACTCAGAATTGAGCATGGAAGAAGGCATTGGAAAAGTATCATATAGTATAATATCTTTGTTCTTTTATAAAATTGATCTGGGCATTTGATTTTTTTAGTAAATTAGAATAAAGAGTTCTGATATATTATTGAACCACAATGGTTCATATTTTTCATGAGATTATTGAAACAATTAGCCTAACAAAGTTTTGTTGGTTGCACATTTTTGCAGAGTTAGCAACAACTAGATCAGATCAGGATCCACACATATTCCATAGGAATGAAAGAGGCATAGGGGACTTACAACCAGGTAGATGAGATCAGAGGGATGGATGTCCATTTGGGCATTAAAGGAATAAACTCCAATGGACATGGAAAAGGAAGGGATGAAAGCATGAATATGCTACATACCATTAAAAATTTGCAGAATGATGTCCAAAGCCATAAATATGATAATATATAGCTTATGAGAGCCAAGGAGAAGCAAGAGGACTTCAACATGAAGCTAATTCTGATCTTGAACAGAATAGAAAAGAAATTCTATAAGGAGAGTAGCTCAAGAAAATCAAGAAGTCGCAAGTCTCCTGATGAGAAAAGAAGAACAAGGAGTGTTAGCAAACATCACCATCACTCCCCGAAGCATTCTAATAAGAGAGCACACAACAGCTCAAGTCCATCCCCTATTATGAAGCATAATAGGTCTGGGGTGGATGAGCTATGAGGAGAAATGAATAAAATCAAACCTACTACATTTGATGGTGAAAACAAGAAGGATGAAGATGCAGAGACATGGTTGTTGGGCATGAGGAAGTATTTTCAATTACATAATTATTATTCTCATGCAGAAGGAATAATTTCCATCTATAAACTCAAGGGAAAGGAATCCATGTGGTGGGATCAACTTGTGCAGGTGCAATGCATTAAAGAAAAAAGTGTTACTTGGAGGGAATTCAAGAAGTATTTTGAGAAGAAATACTTGACTAAGAGATACTATGAAAATAAAATGAAATATTTATTTAAAATCAAGCTTGGGATTATGACCATAGATGAATATGAAAAAAAGATTTTAGAACTGTTGAAGCATGTTTCTTTCATCAAGGATGAGATAGTTAAGATTCATAGGTATTTGAGTGGATTTCCATCATTCATCAGTGAAAAAATACAGTATGATGATCCCAAGACATTGTAGGAGACCATAAGGAGAGATAAATTCCTATATGATAAGCAAAAATCAAGGCCAACTTTCCAAAAATCTTGGGAAGACAAAAATAAATTAAAGATGGATCAGAGGAAGAAGGGAACTAAACCACCATTCTTTAGAAATAATACTCAGGGACAACCAACTTCCAGAGAAACTAGAATGATTGAGATAGGGGGGTCAAAGGTCCAAGAAAGCACCTATTCAATGTTGGGTTTGTAAATGAGATCATATGTTTAGATATTGTCCTCACAGAGGTGAAAAAGTGAGGATTGTTCAGAATGTACAGAAAGATGAAAAAGTGGAGGACATGGGAAGAAATATACCAAGGATCTATGCAACCCAAGACAACAATCAAGCAGAGTATCAATCACATATGATTGAAGTGGAAGGTATGATCAACAACCAAACCATTGTTATTTTAATTGATTCAGGAGATATTCATAGTTATATAGATCCTAAGATGGTGGAAAGTTTTCATTTTCCAAGAAGCAAGCATGGAAAATCTTGGTTGGTGCAGCTGGCTACTGGAGCCAACAGAAAATTTAATGAAATGGTTAAGTCATGTCTTATGGACTGAACACCAAGGAATATTTGAACATCTTGTCTTTAGGTTCCTATGATTGTATAATTGGGATGGATTGGTTGGACCAGCACCATGCCATCCTAGACTGTCATAACAAGGCATTTACTTGCTTGGATGAGGGAAGGAACCTAGGGAAAATGCAGGGAATTCGCAGGGCAGTGACCATCAAAGAAATTTCATCATTGCAGCTAAATAAATGTTATAGAAAAGGGTGCCAAATATTTTAAGCTCGTATGGAAGAGACACCTAAAGATAAGGTGCCAAATTTGGAAGATCGTGCAGTCTTGGAATATTTTTAGGATGTGTTCAAGGAGGTACCAAGACTACCCCCAAAGAGAGATATTGATTTCTCTATAAATTTAATTCCTGGAGCAGCTCCACTGTAATAGACTCCTTATAGAAGGAGTACACCAGAGCTGAAGGAGTTGTAAATGCATCTTGAAGAACTATTGAAGAAGGGGTATATACGCCCAAGTGTGTCATCTTGGGGTGCCCCAGTCTTGTTCATGAAGAATAAATATGGGACATTAAGATTGTGCATCAATTGCAGACAATTGAATAAAGTGACTGTAAATAACAAGTATCCTCTGCCAAGGATTGATGATCTCTTTGATCAATTGAAGGATGCAAAGATATTTTCAAAGATAGATCTCGGGTCAGGATACCATCAGGTAAGGATTAAGGAGGAATATATCATCAAGACCACCTTTAGGACAAGGTATGGTCATTATGAATTCACAATGGTGCCATTTGGATTGTCAAATGAACTAGTAGTTTTTATGTGCTTAATGAATGGTGTTTTCCAATAATATTTAGACAAGTTTGTCATTGTCTTTTTGGATGAAATCCTTGTATATTCCAAGTCAAAAGAAGAGCATGAGAATCATTTGAATTTGGTGTTTCAAGTATTAAGGGAGCATCAGTTGTATCCCAAATTGAGCAAGTGTTCATTTTACGAAAAACAAATTCATTATTTGGGACATATCATTTCAAATGATGGGATAGCAGTGGATCCTGAGACGATAGAAGCCATTAGAGAATGGTCAGTGCCAAAGAATGTGACAGTCAGATCATTCATCGGCCTTGCAGGCTACTATAGGAGATTTATTGAAGGATTATCAAAGATTGCACATCCAATCACTTCCTTACAAAAGAAGGGTTTGAAGTTTCAGTGGACATTGGATTGTGAAAAGAGTTTCCAACACTTGAAACAATTATTAACAAGTGCTCCAATACTAAGGATTACAGACCTAAATGAAGACTTCATTGTATGCACAGATGCATGTAAATAAGGACTTGGTGGAGTATTCAGTCAAAATGGGTTTGTTATATGTTATGAATCCAGGAAGTTGAAGGAACATGAAAGACACTATGCCACTCATGATTTGGAGTTGGAAGCCATAGTGCATGCCTTGAGAAAATGGAGACACTACCTCATGGCGAAGAGTTTTGAGCTGAGGATAGACCATAATTGTCTGAAATATTTATTTGATCAACCAAATCTAAATGCTAGGCAAAGTAGATGGTTAGAATTTCTCAGTGAATATGACTTTGATATAAAGCATATCAAGGGGAAAGAGAACAAAGTGGTTGATGCACTCAGAAGAAGAGTGAATGAATTCACTAATGGTTCTCTGGCGCATCAAAATCTGATGGTTCCTTGATGGTTCAATTTTCCTTGATATAAGCTAGATGGTTCCTTGATGGTTCAAAATATGATGGTTCCTTTATGGTTCTCTAATGCAAGCAATGCTCATGCTGGTCCAAAACTGCTTGTGGTTGTATCCAAATGGATCCTTCTTCGGCTAACTCGGGAAGCTTGGTTTGAATTTGGAACTTAGTTCTAATCACCTTATTTAGGCATGAAACATGAAAAACAGGATGTATCTTCGAATGACTGGGCAAAGCTAACTGACAGGTTACTTGTCCCACATGCTTGAGAATGGTATAAGGACCATGAAATTTGGGTGTTGTCTTCTAACAATGCTCGGCCTTGAGGGAAGTTTGCTTGTAAGGTTTTAGTCGAAGAAACACCTGATCCCATTCTACAAATTGACGTTCAGAGAGACCTTGATCTACTTGTTGCTTCATGCAATTCTGTGCCATGACCAAATTCTCTTTGAGGGTATGGAGGATAGCCTCTCGAACTGTAAGTGTTTGGTCAACCGCCTGGACCTTCGAGACACCAGGTAAGTATGAGAGAACTGAAGGTGGTTTCTATCCATATATTGCTTCAAAAGGAGTCATGTGTGTAGTTGTATGGTATGAAGTGTTGTACCACCATTCAACTAGGGGTAACCATTGAGCCCACTGATTTTTCTTTTCTGAGGAAAAACACCTCAAATATGTTTCCAAACACTTGTTGAAAAATTTTGTTTGACCATTAGTCTGGGGATGATAAGCTGAGATGAGATGCAATTGGGTGCCTTTTAGCTTGAGCATTTCTTGCCAAAAATTGCTTTTGAAAGTTGGGTCACGATAAAAAACAATAGAGTGCGGCCTACCATGAAGCTTGAAGACCTGATCCATGAAAATTTGAGCCACTGTGGATATTGTAAATAGGTGTTGAAGAGTGCAGAAATGAGCATACTTGGAAAGGTGATCAACAACCACCATGATGACTGATTTATTTCCTGATTTGGGTAAGCCGGTAATAAAATACATAGAGATATCCTTCTAAATAGCAGGTGGAATCGGGAGCAGTTGTAGTGTGCCTGGATATTTGACTACTTCTCCCTTGTTGCATTGACACACATCACATTCAATGAAAAAATTACGAATGTCCTGTTTCATACCATCCCAAAAAAAGGAACGTTTGACCCTGTCATAGTTTTTGGTGAACCCTGAGTGCCCCGATGTGGGTGTAGCATGAAGCTCAGAAAATAATGTGGATTTAAGCTTTGACTGTTTACTTAAATACAAACAACCTTTGTATCGAAGCTCATAATGGAGCCAAGAGTACCCTGGGGAAGCTGGAGCATTGGACTGCAATTGTTGGATCAAATGCAAAATTTTGGGATCTTGTAGCCATTCCTAGCAAATGGCTTGGAGCCAATCTGGTAAAATGAAGGAAAGAGAAAAAAGGGATCCTTCATCTTCATATTTTTGAGAAAGTGCATCTATAACCACATTGTCTTTGCCTTTATTGTAAATGATCTCATAATCGTATCCAAAGAGCTTAGTCACCCATTTTTGTTTCTCCAGGGAGGAAATGTGTTGTTCCAGAAAATACTTGAATATTTGATGGTCTGTCTTAATTTGGAAATGTTTCCCCAATAGATAAGGGTGCCACAGATCAATGACATGTATAATAGTCAACATTTCCTTTTCATAGATGGATTTGCCCAGATTTATTTCATATAGTTTCTTGTTGGTAAAGGCCAACGGTCGACCCTCTTGCATAAGGACAGGACCAATTCCTTTCCCCAAGGCATCACATTCCAACATAAAGGTCTTTGTGAAATCAGGAAGGGCTAGGACTAGAGAGGTCCACATGGCCATCTTCAAGGTGTGAAAAGCTTGAGCAACGACTGGAGTCCAAGTGAAAGAGTTCTTTTTTAGGAGAGCAACGAGAGGTGTTACAATCTTTCCATAATTCTTAACAAACTTACGATAATACCCTGTTAAGCCCAAAAATCCATGCAAACTCTTGAGAGTCTTTGGGTGAGGCCAGTCTTGCATAGCTTCAATCTTTTTAGGATCCACCCTGACGCCATCCTTTCCAACCAGATGACCCAAGTATTCTACTTCTGAGGCACCAAAAGCACATTTAGACTGTTTTAGGAAAAGTTGGTGCTGAGAGAGTAGATGGAGAACTCAATCCACATGAGCAAGATGGTCTATCCAGGTTTTGATATAGATGAGGATATCATCAAAGAAAACTAAGACAAAATGGCGGAGAAAAGGACGAAAGACATGATTCATGAGGCTTTGGAAGGTGGAGGGGGCATTACACAAGCCAAAGGGCATGACCAAAAACTCATAGTGGCCCTCATGAGTTCTAAAGGAAGTCTTGGGAATGTATACCTCTTTCATATGTATCTGGTGGTATCCCTAACAAAGATCAAGTTTAGTAAAGAATTGGGCACCACTCAATTAATCTAGGAGGTCATCAATGATAGGAATGGGAAATTTGTCTTTAATGGTAAGTTTTTTGAGGGAACGGAAGTTAGGACACATTCGCCATGAACCTTCTTTATTTAGGACCATGACCAGAGGAGAAGAGTAGGGTCTCATACTAGGGTGGATAATGCCTACATTAAGGAGTTCCTGGACCTTTTTCTCAATTTCATTTTTTTGGGAAAAAGGGTGACGATATTGATGGATATTGGGAGGAAGACTTCCAGGTACAAGGGGAATGGAATGATCATGAACACCACGGAAAGGAGGGAGTCCTTGGGTAGTGGAAAACGCTAATTTATTTTTAGAAAGGATGGCTTGGAGGTCTTGCAACACCGAGGGTGTCTTTGTTGCTTGTATGGCATGAAGTTGGGTGATAACACCAGAATAACCTTTTTTAAGCATCTTTTTCATGCGATGGGAACTAATTATCTTAGGTGAACCAGCAGTGATTCCTTGGAACTTATATTGGTGGCACTCCTAGTCAAACTGCATGGTTAAGTCATTAAAATCCATGAGAATGGGACCCAAAGTCCTTAGCCAGTTTGCACCCCACACAATTTCACAACCTCCCATGTCGATAGCAAACATATGGGATTTCAGGTGGTAGTCACCAATTTGGAGACGCACATTTTCACAATGCCCTCCACATTTCATGGAACCACCATTGGCAATCATGATTTGGAAATAATTGACGGCATGGATGTCGCAATGAGTTTCTTGGGCAATGCGGCGATGAATAAAATTATGGGTGTTGCCACTATCAACTATAATGATGACCTTTTGATGCTTGATGTAACTGATTAGCTTGAGGGTTTGGGGAGCAGAGAAGCTAGTGAGAGCATTGAGGGAAATGGCCAGTTCTACTTTAGGAGGGTCTGAGGGAGGGGTTATGTCGGTGGAATCAGGTGACTCAGACACAAGGGGAGTTTCTACATCCTCTTCCGAAATATCCTTGGATATGTCCATAAAAAGCTTTTGTTCCTTGTACCGAGAAATATTTTTCATCACAATTATAACAAAGGCCTTTGTGTTGGCGCTTAGCCATTTCAGCCCTGGTCAATTTTTGGATCTTTAGTGGAGCATAGGGAGTAGTGGGATTTACTGGTTTAGGGCGAGGGATAAAGGAGGGTTTTCAGTTTTGAGAAGATAAAACCTATTGTGCTTCTTTAGCTCTTTTAGTAGCCTCCGCCCAACTCTGAGGCCGAGCCATGAGGACATGGGCTTGAATCTCATCCTTGAGGACACTAATAAAACAATCTCAGAAAAAGGCATTAAACATGCCGTCTGCCTGAAAATACAGACGCTCAAAGGCAGCTACAAAGTCTTCCACTGCTCCTAATTGTTTCAAATTTTTCAAATGGCCCAAATGGTTGGTGTTAGTGTCAAAGTGTTCATAAATCTATGCCACAAAGTGTGTCCAAGCAATATACCCTTGACGGGCAGTTTTTATCCATCGCCACCGTTGCCAACATTCTTGATCTAGATGGAGAACACCATACCTAAGTTTGGCCAAGTCATATGTAATGTCGTATAAAGAGAAATAATGTTCCATTTGGGTAACCCAACCAGTGGGGTCTGAGCAATCAAATTTCGCCACATCCACCCGCAGAAGGTGTAGGTCACATTGAAAGTGATGGTTCTGAAAGTTATGGGAATGAGAGGAATGTTCATCATCAGTATGTGGAGGTGAATTAGAGGAAGGGTTATTTGTAGGGATATGAAGCTTGGTGCATAGTGACGAAAAGATAGATTCAAGCTGGCTGGTCCAGTCTTGTTTGATTTCCTCCATTGAGGATTGCATGGATCTATTGATGGTGGCAACATTGGCACTGAGGTGTTTCACTTATTGTTGGGTCTCGATGAGACTAGATTGCAAGGTATTTAAGCGAGCTTCCAATTCTTGGCTACGGGTATGGGCCATGAGGACGAGGGAACCGAAAAGGGGCGAGTGGGGTCAAATTTTTTTTCTAAAAAATGATATGTATGAATGTGATACAGGAAAAGAGATGAAGCCAATGGAATAGGTCTCAAATAATGGTGAAAAAAATTCCAGACTTTTTTTTTTTGTTTTTACACCTGTGAAGTTATACTCTGGTCTGAAGAATACTGCAGTGATGAAATGCCCATATGCTTAACCAGGAACAACTATGTAGTGATTTGGCAACCCAAACAAAGTTGCGCAGCAATAGATCTTGTCTGTATTAATTTGTTTATGTTTCTGTCCCCAAGGGTTAGGTATTCGAGGGTTCTACAGATAAGGGGTTTCCCTGTGCCATAGCTCTCTGATATACATGCGGGGTCCAATGGTAGTACTTGGCCCAATATCTCAGGGCACTAACTAAGGAGGATAGACCGTACCCTTAGTCGTACTACCCGACTACCCAGGTACTAGAGAGTATCTTCCCGAGTGTTGTTCTCGGTGACACTATAGCAGTCAGGCGGGCAATCAGTTTAACTAAAGATGGCTTCAGGTAATCTAGGTTGATCCATACACAGGTGATGTCTAATGCGCTACCACTTGAAGGGGGATCAACAAGGGTTACAAGGGTGGCCAACAGATGTGCGCTTAAGTACCACTTGTATTTCCTGCATGTATGAATCCCTCAACCACGGTTTTATGCACGTAACGACAGATATCGAGACACTAGAATACGTCTCTACCCTAAAAAAAAATTAACCCACACTTTCTGCCGAGGAAAGTGCTCTGATACCGCTTGTAATATACCAGATATAAAAAGTATGCAGAACAAAAATAAAATGCTAGAAATGGAATAATAACAACAATATAACCAGAACAATCACCACAATATGACTGAAATGATATAAGAATAACAACAGAAATAACACTTTGATTCTGAAAGCAATGTTCACGGGCCTCTTTGAAGGGGCAACCTCCAGTTGAGCAGAGCTCTATTACAATAATATCCAAGCTAGGGTTCTCATACCCTTGACTCCTATTTATACTAAATATGTCTATCAAAAGAAGCATCTAGAGGAAGATCCTTCTAGAAGTGGAAGCTTCTATTAGGTCTTCTTACATTCGACTTATTCTATTTTATTGCAAGGACTTACTAATATTGACCTTTATTACATCTGAATATATTGGTCTACCTATGTGCAGGTTAGGACCCTAACATTGTTACAATGGATTTCATCACCAAACTACCTAGAACAAACAAGCAACATGATTCTATCATGGTTGTGGTGGATAAGCTTACTAAAGCTACCCATTTTATTCCAGTAAAGCTCACTCACAAGGCAGCCAACATTTTTTATATTTATATGAGAGAAATTTACTGATTACATGGCATACTCAAGACAATTGTGTCTGACAGAGATCCAAAATTTACCTCAAATTTTTGGAAGGGATTATTTAATGGATTTGGAACAAATTTGAATTTTAGCACAGCTTATCATCCAGAATTAGGTGGACAAATAGAGAGGGTGAATCAAGTGATTGAGAATATGTTGAGAATGTATGTGATGGATAAACCATCAAAATGGGAAGACTACCTACACTTAGTAGAGTTTTCTTATAACAATGGGTACCAAACATCTCTAAAGATGAGCCCATTTGAGGCACTTTATGGTAGAAAGTGCAACACACTAGTAAGTTGGGATAACCCAATAGTTAGATCAATGTGTTACACATTATTTTGGTCACCCCAGTGATCACCTGACAACATGTGTTGATGTTCCATGAAAACATTAAAAGAAGACTTTTTCCATGGGAAAAGTGATTTGCTTTCCTCTCTCAAAAACCATTCCAAGGAACGTCATCACACCCTGCTATATGCATGAGGTGTGATGATGCCTAATCATCGCTCTCTGCCCTAAACCTGGATTGTGACGTCATCGCATGTTGCTTGTGCATAGGGTGTGATGATGCTTAAAGCGTGAGGAAATTCAAATTTCACGAATGTTCTAGAAGGGGATCTTCTAGAAGATGAGGTGGCCTCCAATCGGTTTGGATCTTACTTGCTTCTTTGATTTGGTGGGATCATCCTAATATCCTCATCCATTTCTCTTGCACTACTACATATGGGCGGATTATTCCACAAAAATTTTCCACACTTCCACTAGTTTCATATTTTTTTTAAATAGGGCAGTATTTTCCTCGATATTTCCATGAAAGTTCATCGCAATATCCACGAAAATCTTATTTTAACCTAGTCAAGATTTTCGTCACAATAGCAATGAAATTTTGTGGCAATGGCAACGAAAAGTTTGCCTATCTCAATGGTTGGTGTTAATGGTTAGTTGACTATTTGATCTATATATACATGACTTTAAGAGACTTTGCGACACAATTGCTATAGTTGCAACATTGTTCTTTTCTTTTGTTTGAGATGTTTATTATTTCCGTCATCCACCGGTTGAACAAATCAAATTCTCGATCTACATAGCTTGGATTTTGAACTTGCAAGGTTAGTATGTTATTTTTTATTGATGTACTCATTTAACTTGTAAATTTTTGTTCAAATGTCCAAATTTCATGTAGCTTGTTTTTTCCTTGATAATATATTATAACATGTGTAGTACCATATTTTGTGTCTTTGGATTTTGGATATAGTTAGTATATTCTATGGAAAAGGGTATGTGGATTCCATAATATTCTAGGTTTATGGAATCCACATACCATTTTCCCTTCAATTGTAACTATAATCTCTCTCTCTTTTCATTGAAATTCGAGGAAGCCTCTAAATTAAATGAAAGAGGCATAAGCTTACCAAATATTCAAGAAGAGAATATTTTGAAAGCTTCACCTCACCTAGAGAAATATTAATAACATTTCCCTCTTCAACATAAATTCTTTTCTATCCTCAACATATTGTAATAAATAATGGGTAGGTTGGCATTAGTGACAAGATAGCCTGTTGATATTACATATAATTATTAATGTACGAGAGATAATCCATTATTTAATCATGCAAAACAAAAACCAATACTAAATATTGTGGTTGACGTGATCGGGTCTAAACATTTTTCAAAACAAAGTACGAGAATTTCCATTATTTAAGCATGCAAAACAAAAGCCGAGGCTAAACATTGTGGTTAAAGTGATCAGGTGTGTACATCTGGATAGTGGAGAAAGTGCACTCATCAACTCATTGGGAGATGAATCAAAGCCTCAAAATCCAAAGTGTATTCTTACATTTACTACACATAGAATGTTGGTAACATCAATCATTATTTGTACCTTTAATTAATACGTGGCTATTTGTGGATTTTTTAAAAAACAAATAATTTAATTTTTTTAGTTTTGTGGTTAATTGTCACCTCCAACCAGGGGAAATTAGTCACTTCAAAGTTTTTGATCAATCAAAAAATAGAATTTTGAATATTTAAAAATAAAAAAAATATTTTTATTTATATATAAAATTCTCATTAATAAATATTTATTGAAAAACATTATAAAACATTGTTAATTTTTTTGTAAATTTACAAAAGTCAAAATGATTTTGACTTGCAATCGATTGTTATATTCCCTGCTTTAGCAGGGACTAATAAGATACATAAACACTAACCCTAAACTTATGTTAGGTATATATGTCATTATTATATAAAGAAAACATTCGTACACATATGACCTTATTATAAAGATGTTATATATGTCGTGATTAGGCACATAACAATCACTTTTAACTAACCATCTTAGCTTATGGTTAGCTACCTTTAACTTTCTTGGCTTATAACTAAGAAAATTTAACAAATGTACTTATGATTATATACCATAGTCTTCCAATATAAATAAAGTATATTTGTTTCAACTTTCTCAATAAAATCCACATACCCTTTTCTGATATGTGATGTTGTTTCTCTAAATTTTTTATAATCACACGCAATTCTAGATGTAGTG
>ML783479.1:69072-85594 GCA_009831015.1 Picea engelmannii | reverse complement strand
TTGTCCTCGTATAAAGAAGCAACTAATAAACAAGACAATGAATGCACAACTCTGATAAACATAACATATGAGAATACCATATGGCAGAACCCCAACATTCTTATGGAGAAGAGAAAGAGAGAAGGGACTACAAGGTAGCATGAGTCAATGAAATGGAGGAACATCAAAGATAGAAGAAGTTAGGAGAGAAAATGAAAGAATAGAAAGGTAGGAACCAATGAAAGGAAGAAATATTTGAGAAAAAAATAAATTTAGCAGAAAAGTAGATCAAAAAGTGGGACAAGATGAGAGAGGATGAGAAGCAATCACATAAGAATAATATAGAAGCAAAGAGGCAAACAATGGAAATAAGGCAAATAAAGAGGTCAAGGCAATGGTGGATCTAAGAGGAGAAGACAAAAAAAGGAGTAGGAGGATAAAGACAAATTTGTAGATGAATATTTTCCTAGTGAATATGATAAGGAAAAATATGCACAGGTAATCATTAGATTCCAACATAATAGAGGACATGAAATTAGAGATACTAAGGACATAGAAGAGACCTTGTTTCAACTAGGAATTGTACAACAAGTGGTATATCGAACTAGTAAATGTCATAAATTTATAAGTAAAAGAGCTCAAAAACCATTGATTGCAATACAACAAGAAAAAGAATGGAACATGAATGTAGAGGATGTTTTACAAACAAAGTTTAAATCACAAAAGGTCCAAGATAAACCACAAACACTATTGGAATTTTATTAAATAAATAAAGTGTTGATCATGCAAGTAGTTTTTCCTAGGACAGGGGACAATTCTAGATGGATAATGACATATTAGGATGATGGATTCAATGAGATAGAGACTCAAGGAGACATTTCCTTGCCCTGTCAAAAGGGTCTCATAAGGTCATGACTTTACAATGTGGTGGATATATTTCTTATAAGAAGTTCATGGTTTTTTAAAAAGGGAAACACACAATAATATAAATCCACCCTAATTATTTCTTGAGGGAGAAACAAGGGGACTATGATACCACAATAGGGGAAGAGGAAAGAGGATTTTTGGTTGATTTAGCCTTATCATTGTGCTTCGGGTACTATCTTTTCTTTCCTATGTATGCTTACAACGTTCCCATCAATCTTTGACTTTTGTGTTGGTCTAAGTAAAAGTCTCATATGTGTCTTATCCTGAGGAAGAGAGAGGGGTCTCATGCAAGAAAATTTTTTGCATTGTCTTTCCCATGTAGGATGGTTGGAGAGAAACCATGCTTAGAATTTCCACAATAGTTGAGACAATCCTTTAGACCTACAACCCAATTATTGTTTCTCATTGATTATTCAAATTTCACCACTAAAGTGTACGGAGGTATACATACCCTACTCCCCTTTGGATTTGAATTTGTGACCTCTTAGGAAGAAACACATGTTCTTAACCGTGTGCTTCCATAGAAGGGACTTTCCAATTATGTGAAATACATCACTAAAGGTGCTTTCCAAATATGTGAAATTCCAGGATCATGGATTTCCAAACTATCGATCCCCACTCGAACTCTTTGATAGGTCTCAAATATAGTTCTCCACTGAGCGTCGGGGGATATGCAACTATATGCAACTTTATGCAACTTATATGCAAATATATGCAACTTCATGCAACTATATGAAACTTTATGCAACAATGCAACTTATGCAACTATATTGCAACTATATTGCAACAATTTCGTATGCAACTATATGCAAATATGCAACTATGCAACATGAAACTTATGCAACTTAAGCAACTTTATGGAACTTATGCAACTTTATGCAACATGCAACTTTATGCAACAATGCAACTTATGCAACTTTACACAACTTTACGCAACTTTACGCAACATGCAACTTTATGCAACAATGCAACTTACGCAACTTTACGCAACTTTATGCAACAACGCAACTTACGCAACTTTACGCAACTTTATGCAACTTTATGCAACAATGCAACTTATGCAACTTTACAAAAGTTTATGCAACATGCAACTTTATGCAACAATGCAACTTATGCAACTATATGTGACTTATGCAACTATATGCAACTTATGAATGTGTGACCTATATCCTCCTAATGCAACTTATGAATGCAACTATATCCTCCTAATGGCTCTAAGTTCCTTCTTAGAGGCCTTTAGATACAACTATGATGCATAAAACCTGTGAATGGTGCCCATATCCCACCCACAAGACAAAGATCCCTTAGAGATGGTCTATGTGGTGCTTCCAGGATTTGTTCATAACCATTGAGATCAAGAATATTTTTACAGGGCCTAGGTCACTTGTTTTCCTACCTCATCCATGGTATATCTATTGATATGAAATCTTATTTTTCATAATATATCAATGGTGCACACATTCCCAATAGAAGGACTTAGTCTTTACCATTAGGCACGAGAAAGATTTTCTTAGAGCATAAGGCCCTTGTTTTCCTCCCCCAAATATGGTATGCGCCTTGGACTTCATTTGTGGTGCCTAGTTCACTGACTTTGATCACAATAATATTTATTTTATGCCAAAGTTTGTTGTTTTCCTCCTCTAGCCATGGCATAAGCCCACGATCCTTTCTTATTATGAAAAATGTACTATTGGCATGAAATATCCCACACGAAGGTGAAATATCCCCTACAAGTGTCTTGTGTCATTGTACAAAGACTACATCGCAAAGATCAATGAGAAGATTGAAATTGGGCCTAAGTATCTTATGTTCTTTCCCTAACCATGGGTAAGATCCAAAGTGACATACGCGATGTCCAAAACTTGTGAATAGTGATTGTATCCCACCTAAAGTCCATAGATCCCTTAAAGAGGATCTGTGTAGTGGTTTGAGGCCTTGTTCATGGCCATTAAGGATGAGAAGAATTTTTTAGGGCCTAAGGCCATTATTTCCCTCCCCTGGCCATGGTAGAGGTCCTGATAGACATTATTATTATTTAAAGCATACCAATGTTGCCCATATTCCTAATTGGAGGCCTTGATATTGGTCATTAATCACATAAGGTTCATTTAAATCCTAATTCCATTTTCTCCTTCCCTTGATGATGGTACACGCCTAAACTCCCATATGTGATGTGAAAAAATACTAATGGTGTCCAAATCCCACCTCGAGGCCAAATATCCCTTAAACATTATCTACATGATCATTCAATGGTTGGTTCATAGACCTTGAAGTGAAGAAGCTTCATTTTGGACCTAAGGTACCTATTTCCTCTCCTCGCCATGGTACACACCTTGAGACCTATTCTTATTATGAAAACATACAAATGGTTCCAAAGATACCCTACATAGATGTTGTGTGGTTGTTTAAGGACTGCATCACAAATATCAGCCCTGATAAGATTCAAATAGGGCCTAAGCACCTTATGTTATTTTCTATACATTATGCCCAAAACTTGTGAATGGTGACCATATCCCACCCAAATTCCATATATCCCTTAGAGAGGATATGTATGGTGGTTTGAGGCCTTGTTCATGGCCATTAAGATCAAGAAGATTTATTTAGGGCCTAAGGCTCTTTATTTCCTCCCTTGGCCATGGTATAGGCCTTGAAACCCATTCTTTTTATTCAAAACATACTAATGGTGCACATATTCCCAAATATAGGCATTTTTCATGGCCATTAAGCATAAAAAAACTTCATTTAGGGAAGAAGGCCCTGATTTTATTACCTTGGTGATGATATAAACCCCGAATTACATATATGGTGCAAAACAAATCCTAATGGCACCCATATCCCACTAGAAGGTCAAATATCTCTTAAATAATATCTACATGGTTATTTGAGGCCTAGTTGATGGCCCTTGAATTTGAGAACTTTCATTGTGAGCTTAATGTTCTTTATCTTCCCCTAGACATGGTACAAGCCTTGAGAATCGTTCTTATTATGAAAAAACTATTAATGGCACCAAAGATCCCACATAGAGGCTAAACATTTTTACATATGTCTTGTGTTGTTTTTTGACAACTTCATCGTGAATCTTAATCCTAAGAATATTTAAATAGGACCTAAAAACCTTATGTTCTTTCCCTAACTATGGACAAGACCTAAGTTCCATACATGGTGTGAAAAAATTGTGAATGACACCCATATCCCACCCAAGCACCATAGTCTATTAAATAGGATAGATGTGGTGGTGTGAGGTCTTGTTAATGGCCAATGAGACAAATAAAATATGTTTAGGACCTGTTGGTAGCCATTTTGCGATTTTATCTTTTCCTTACAAGCTTCCTACACAAGGGTTTTGAACCCTCAATACTCGTCATAATTCTTTAAACAAAGCGACACTATTATCTTTGGCTTTCACACACCTGCCTTTCGTTTTCATTTTCACGACTGCAAGCGTGAAAACCTCGAGTTGGAAGTCATGTTGATGGAATTAAAATAATATTTGGATTGTTATGAATCTTTTTGTTCCTGTGGTCATAATTTTTTTCACCTCTATCTCACTAAAGGTCATACTTTTGTCAAAACACCAAACCTTTATTCACTTTGCATTTTTTGTTAATATGATTTCAATTTATAAGTTCGTGATGCAATGATTTTTGGTGTCTTTGATTAAATCATTGGTGCAATGGTTTCATAAAACGCATTAACTTGGTGATTAAATCCTTAATGCAATGTTCGATATAGTTGTTTTTTTTCAAATCATACGAATGTTATTGTTGATTTAAACATTCAGATCAAGTTTTGGCTATGCGATTATGTGATAATCCATTTGACTTTTGGTTTACAATGCTTTGGATTGTGATTTGAATGAAACTATTACCAAGGCGTCTTCACTCCACCACCCTCGCATGCATAAGCATTAACGTCTGCCTTGCACTTCGGGCTACCTCTGCTTGTTTTGGAAAAAACTGTGGGAATTAGTCCTATGTCTACCCTGTCAAACTCCCTCACTGATTACCCTGTTGACTGTGTGCTATCTGCTATGGTTCCTGTAGTGCGCATAGAACCCAACGACGTCCAAACGTTGTTGTTATTTGATAACGCCCAAGATGACCTGGAGAGGAACGGATGGTTAGTTTTCATTGAAAAATTCGAGGGTTTCAACCTCACAGTTTCTCAACAATTTTCCCTCACATTTGATGGATGCAGGGCCAAAGTTGGGGACATCAAACTCAAATTGAATGAGGAATTCCTCAGCTCAGCCACTAGTTTGCCAGCTAAGGGGCAGAAATGGTTTAAGAATTCGAAGGTGGATGAAGTGCCATGGCCGCTCCTGTTTACTTCAAGGAAAATTATCAGTTTTGACAAAGGTATGCCGGTTACAGCCCTTAAATCTAGGTGGCATGATTTGTTGGCCATTATTAAGAAATTTGTTACATGCGAAGGTAGATATGGTTTAGTGTTCCTATACCACCTACAACTTCTCATGGATTTCATAGATTTTCCTTTGAATATGCCACATTACCTCCTTCACAGATTGTATAAAATGGCTAAACGATTTAAGAGGGAGAAGGCCGACTCCAGCCTCTTCCACCATTGTTTGATTAAAATTATCATAGTTCATCATCTAAGGTCAAGTGGAGACTGTTGGGAAGCATTCTTGTTGAGGAATGGCTTTACCAGTCCTGAATTTGGTCAAGTGGACAAAACTTTGGTCACCGAAACCCTTGTCAGGCCTGTCGTGCCCCCTCCTACACTCTTACCCACTATTGAACCCTCGACCTACCCAAATGATAACCTACCCGACACCATGCCTGAATCATGTTTAAAAGACACTGCTAAACTTGTTAAGAGGCATGTGAGGAAAAAAGGTAAGGTTAACATCGATGTCAATAGCAAGGGTAAGAAGGTTGCACGTTGGGTATCAAGGTGTGCTCGCAATAAACCCAAACAAAACACGGATCAGAAACCAATTTTTTTGAGTGAAGATTTGATTTCTGAAATCGAGCGATTTCTGACCGAGGAGTACCCATACTCACACAGCCTTTGTTCTGTCAAACCCTATGACTACATCTCCAACCTCCCGTTGTGCCTTAAAGATGACCACAACTTCCCCAGGATCAAGTCTGATAGTAGAACCCCTGGTAATTTAAAATATTCCTCACCTGTAACGACTCGGCCTAATCAACCACAGTGCAATGAGTGCAACTCATGGCTCAAACGATACTATACAAATGTCCCTCTTTTGCAATCCTGAATCAAGTCCTTGGAGGACCGGGTGACTGTGTTAACAAAGGAAAATGATAGACTGCAAGCTAACGATAAGAGGCAAAAGACCACAGGCTCTGTTGTGTTAAAAAATGTAGAGGTGGCCACTGCCATTGTTAACTCAAAAGTAGCCTGACCGAATCGTATCCCTAAAGCCAAGGTATGATATTTCAGCAATGATTTTAGAACGATTTTGTTTGTTTTGAATTAGCATAAATGATTTTGTTTTTTTCGAATTAGCTTAAACGATCTTGTTTGCTTTGAATTAGTAATAAAGGATTTGTTTGATAGATCGCATACATTTATGTTACCATTGGATTAATTTAATACGATTTTGTTTGTAAATATGACCAACTACAGAATCGTGAGATTCTGTAGCTAGTCATAAAATTTGAATTTCTGTTGATTTTCACAATTAAACACTATCTAAAATCGTTTATTTTTGTGCATCTACAGGTACACACGAATTTCCATGGGATTTGGATCGATAATGGAATTTTAGAACATGCTTTTTGTTACACAGTTTTGGGATTAGGTTGTTAGTATTATATAGAAATAGGAATCTTGGAGATTGTTCCCATATTTTTTGCAAACAGTTTTTGATAATTTCCACAAGGAATGATTCATCTTGGGGCCTTTATATACTTATTATTTTTTGTAAACAAACCATCATTGTTGGAAGAATAGAGACTATGGACTGATGATTATATAGACTCGAATGAAAATGGATCTGTTGTATGGCTTTAGCTAATTTATCTTACTTTTGTTCAAGTTTTTGTGCATTTCAATTTGTAATCAAATTATTGACTACTTTAGATATAAAGATTTGTTACAGGTTGATACGATATGTTTTAAGTATTGTCCATATTTGATGTATCTCATTTTATTTACAGCAATTACCCTGCTTTAATTTAATGAACAGAAGGTTAATCTTCTTTGTTAAATGAGCAGTTATGTACAAATCTTCGTTGTGGGATTTATCTTAATGTGACGATCTGTAAACTATAAAATTGTTGTTTCTATATCTCTTTTTTGTTCTGTCATTCGTATCCAAGAGCATCACTGCTTCCTGTTTACGAGAAGCTTTTTGCAAAATCTGGTGCGGGTTTCCCCCATCAAACAGCTAAATCAAGTACCGTGCACAAGACAAATAGGAAACACTACTTCAGGTCAGTTGTTATTTGCAATTTAATAGTTAATTAATTTGAGAATTATTTGTAGTTTAGATAGATATATAGTACAGATTATTACTTTTATTGCTCAGTTAGATAGTTGTTGTTTTATTTCTTTTTCATAAAAGTTATAAAAATAAAAAATAATAGCTTCGTTGTCATAAAACAATTCACAAATGATTTTGCAGATTTCGATCAAAATTTGTATTTTGTAAATACTATAAATATATATAATTGAGATTTAATTGTATTAATAACTAAACATTTAATAAGTAGAATTATTGTTTTATAATATTAGTTAGTAAACTGTATATATATTTTAGATTTGTATATAATTTGCAGTAGTTGTTTTTCACTTAGATTAGTTTCTTTAGCTTAGTTTTTCACTTTCCTAGGACTTAGATTGGCCAACGCAGCCTCTAAACCTGTCGGAGTGGATTAATCCAAACGGCTTGGGTTATTTAGACAACCTCGGACCGGATCCACTCCTCCAGTTGATGAGCAGTCAATTTCGCCCGTCAACAAATGGTGCTAGAAGGAGGGCCTGGAAATTATTAATGGCACGAGGTGGTCGTAAGACTCGTCCACCACCCAACCTCTCACCTATAGTGACAAGAATTCATTCAAACGACAACATTGTCCCTCAAATAGCAACCACATCAAACGACGATCTACGGATCACAGTGGAACCAGTAACACCAAATCCTACAGGTGGTGATGTACAAGAGATTGTCCGCCAATCTCTCTTAAGAACCCATAGTGCCTTCGCCCGTTTAAGGAAACCAAATTGACCTTTGGACCAACCTTTAGACTTCTCTGATATCAGAGAACAACTTGGAGGCACTAACCTCACTTTAAACCCTACAGATCCAAACCTCACTCTTGTTGCAGGAGGATCTGGAATACCATCCTCACCGCCTCCATCATCCCCTTCTTCTTCTGGAGAATACTCTTCCGACGACGACAGTTCCTCTTCCTAGCCTTCCACACTGCCCACACCAATGGCCAACCAGAACAATCCTGCTAGACCCTGCCTCGACCAAGATGTAGTAGTCGTACTCGGGCCTCAGTATCCCTTACCCAAACATTCGGAGAAGTGGCTCCCCAAGTTTGACCCTGACTCTAAACAGATCGCCGAAGATCACATTAAAAAGTTTATGTTAGCCATTACACTCCATAATGTCGAGAACGAAGACGTAGTCTGTAGATTGTTCCCCTATAATTTCTAGGGCAATGCCTCTACCTGGTACTTCGCCCAGTAGGCCCATATGATCATGTCATGGGAGAAGTTTGAATCCTGCTTTCTGGAGAAGTTTGGAGACGATAAGTCCCCAGAAGTTCTAGTCATGGAACTTTCAAGTTTAAGAATGAACCCCAAAGAGAAAATCAAAGACTTTAACCAAATATTCTTAACACTAAAAAACCGAATCCCTACAGAGTCGATGCCTGCTGAGAATCTTATCATAGTTTACTATACTAAAGCCTTACATCAAAGTATAGCCATTTGGGTTAAGCGATCTAAGAAAGCCACATTGTTAGAGGCCTTCAAAGAGGCCAGTTAGATTAATAAAGACATCCTTAGTTTAAAAGACACTACTAGCAACAAAATACAGACTAGTTCATCTTCCAAAAAGAAAATCGAAATCCTCCCTAGACCTACTCAAAATAAAACACAACCTGAAAGTTCAGATTTAGAAAACTTAACAAAAGTCGTTCAAAAACTGTCAAATCAAGTTATATATTTGAAAAGGACAGTCGAAGAAGATTCTTCGAGCAAAGGGCCTTACAAACCCTTGTTTAGGAAGCCTTTTCCCACCAACCGACCTAATTCAAATACCGAGGGCCTAAATCTAGAAAGCCTGCAATTCGCTCTTCAAACGATTCTAGAAGCCCAAGATAACTTGATGCCTCCTAAGACTCCTAAGGAGGTGGTTGAACAAGAGACATTTGAAGAAGAAGAATCTTCTCCGAACATTTTTGGACACTTCTCAGATAGCATTTTTCAAGCTAATTTCGAGACAGTACATCCCTACAATACTAGGAGCAAGACATCAAACAAACCTTCTTTTGAAAACACTACGACTTTTCCCCCGAAACAGTCTAAACCAGCTGAGACTAAACAAAGTCATGTAAACCCAAACTTAGATTATGATTTAGTTGAAGATCTAAAAAAGTTAAGGGCTAACATTTCTGTTTATGAATCATTAAAATTTATGTTTCTGCTACAAAAAATGTTACAGAATATCGTAGAGAATAGCAAAAACGGTAATCCAAGCAGTAAAAAAGTTGTTTAGAACAATCCAAAAGTTCCTCAGAAAGCTTCCGCTAAGAACAATTATGATCCTCATGAGAAGGGAAGCCTTCTTGTAAATAATGTAACAAATGTAGATAAATTAACTTTAGAGGCTGTGAGTAAAAAGCCACAAGCTTCCACTAGTACTCACAGAAATGTACCTCCATTTTTGTTAACTTTTGAAATCTTTAATAGGAATGTGCACAATTGTATGGTATATTCAGGAGTGTCATCAAATGTAATGCCATGCTCTGTGTGTCAGAAGATTAATGCTGAAGTTTAACAATCCACCTTAAAGATCATCCAACTTGATCGAACAAGTGTAAAAGTTATAGGCGAATTAAGGAATGTGCTTATAAGATTATCGTCTAACCCCAAAGTTCATCAAATGATTGATATTATTGTTGTGGATATTCCAGAAGTTTATGGTTTGTTTTTAAGCAGAGACTGGTCAGAGCAGCTACATGGCTATTTCGCTATAGATTGGTCTCACCTGTGGCTGCCCGAGAATGGAAATCCCAACAAAATCAAGGTAAATCGTAAACGTTACCTAAAGTTCACAGTCACAGATTTAAATGATCCCAACGAACCGTTTACAGCTTCTGTTGATTCACCCGAAATACAAGGGATGGATACCTTTTTTAGCAATTTCATGGTCGAGACTTCCGCTATCATTAATCCGGAACAGCAGTCCGAGATTGTAGCATATATGCAGCCAGTAGTTTCTACACAATGGTCTCATACACCCGATAAAAATCAAATATGGTCTCTCTACTTTGACGGGTCAAAGTCCAAGGAAGGAGCTGGTGCGAGCTACATTATTATTGATCCAGCAGGTAACAAAACCCTGATTGCATGCAGGTTAGAATTTGAATGTACAAACAACACAGCAGAATATGAGGCTTTATTGCAAGGCCTTAGAAAAGAATTAGATATGGACATTCAAAATTTGACTGTCTTTGGCAACTCAGAAATCGTGGTTAGATAGATGAGAGATTCTATCCACTGTTTATCCTCACATCTCAAAAGCTACCAATCTGAGGTATGGAATTTAATGAATAAATTTTCTACTTTCAACATAAATTCTATTCCTAGATTGAATAATTCGGAAGCCGATTTATTAGCTAACGTAGCTTCGAAACTCTTTCCTACAGAAGGATTGTCTCTGAATGCATTCTCCATCGAACTATTGTTCAGGCCATCCATTCCCGACAACATCACGAATTGGAGAGTCTTCGACGACGATCAACAAATTATCAGTTTCTTTCATATGGAAGACACTTTCCAAGGCGCGGTGATCGATGAATGCACTCATGGCGACAATATGCGCGATTTCACGGTAATACCAGATCCGAGATCTCCTGAATCTTCATTGGACATGGTAAATTCTATCCCTAAATCTGTAGTTAGATTAGAAAAATTTTATGATCTTCAAGACAAATTCAAAAAATCGGTCAACTCTAAAACAAATAGTTCCTCGTTATCATATGAAAAAGTAAACTTGGGAACTAATGATAATCCACAGTGCATTAATTTAGGGGTGGGGTGTTCTGAACAAGAGAAAGTCGTGTTCATTAATTTGTTTAAGGAATTCAAAGTTGTTTTTGCATGGACGTATGACAACCTAAAAACCTTTGACCCTAACATCATACAACACGTCATTCCTATGAAACCCCAAACCTCTTTGTTTCAACAAAAGTTAAGAAAAATGCACCCTAAGCTTGAACCGACTGTCAAAAAAGAATTAAATAAACTCCTTAATGCTAAGATAATTTTCCCAGTTAGGCACACGCAATGGGTTTCTAACCTTTTCCCTGTCTGAAAGAAGAGTGGTGAAATCCGACTATGCGTCGATTTCCAAAACCTTAATCGAGCGTATGATAAAGACAACTACCCTGTCCCACCCATGGAACAAATCCTTCAACAGGTATCTGGTTCTGAAAGACTACCCTTATTAGATGGTTTTTCAGGGTACAACCAAGTCCTGATGTTTCCTTCAGACCAACTTAAAACTACCTTCCGTACTCCATGGGGCACCTACACTTATAGGAAAATGCCCTTTGGACTCATTAATGCTGGTGCCACTTTCCAGAGAGCGATGGACATAGATTTCTGAGGCTTAATCAATAAATCCATCGTATTTTACCTAGATGATGTTACTGTATTCTTGAAAAACAAAACTGATCATCTAGCTCATTTGAGAGTCGTTCTACAGCGATGTTGTAAGTACAGCATTTCCTTGAATCCTAAAAAATCTATCTTCTCAGTAGAACAAGGTAAGCTCTTAGGATTTATTGTATCAAGCAAAGGGATGATTGTCGACCCTGAAAGGACTCAATTCATATTGAAACTTCCCCCTCCCTCATCCAAAAATTCTATGCAGTCTTTCTTAGGCCAGATAAACTTTGTCAAGAGATTTGTCCCCAGTTTCTCCGAAATGGTGAGACCTTTACATAATTTAATTAAGAAAGATGCACAATATCATTAGGGACCCTTAGAAAACCATGCTTTTAATTCGATAAAAAAGGACATAATAGACACTCCTTCTCTCATGAGCCCCAACTTTTCACAAGACTTCACACTCTACACATTTGCTTCTGACCGCTCCTACATTGTTGTCCTAACTCAAAAGAACACTGAAAACAATGAAGTCCCAATTGCCTTTATGAGATCTGCTTTCAAAGGCATGGAACTTAATTACCCAGCGGTAGATCAACAATCCTATGTTGTTTTTAAAGCAGTAAAGCACTTCCGAGCTTATCTTTTTAAATCTAAGATGAAAATTATTGTCCCTTACCCAGCTGTCAGAAATTTGTTAGTGCAGAAAGAACTAGGCGAAAAGAGAGCGAACTGGGTTACCTCCTTACAAGAGTATGACATAGAAATCACCCTAGCACAAATAGTGAGAGGTCAAGGGCTATGCAAGTTAGTCTCTAACTAAGCGGTAGGACAACAAGAAGAAAACGATATGTCAAACCCAGGACAGCACAATCAAAATTCAATCTGTTGTGCAAAAAACTTTGTTAGTCCCTCATATGACGATATAAAATTCTGTCTTGAACATGGGTTAGCCCCCCGTCACCTGGATCCCACTAAAAGAAGAGCATTAAGATTAAAATCTGCCTCCTTTCAGTTGATTAATGGTATTATGTTTCATCAAAATTTTGATGGAGTACTAATGCGTTGTCTTGAGAAAGATGAATCAGAAAATGTCTTACTAGAATTACACGCAAGAGAAGCTGGTGGGAATTTTGGTGGGGATACCACTGCCCATAAAGTTTTAAGAGAAGGTTATTACTGGCCTACACTTTTCAGATATGCTCATGCCTTTTGTCGCAAGTGTATTATTTTTCAAAAAGCATCTGGGCGGATACAGAAATTGGCCTTTCCTTTGCAGCCTATTTGAGTAGACTCCCCTTTTCAGCAGTGGGGTCTTGATATTATAGGTCCAATCAATCCGCCATCCTCATAGCAGCATAAGTTTATCATAACAGCCACAGATTACTTCACCATGTGGTCTGAAGCTGCCCCCTTAAGAGCTGTAAATACCAATCAGGTAATTGCCTTTTTAAATTCGAATATTATTACTCGTTTTGGTATCCCTCACTGTTTAGTATTCGATAACACTTCTTATTTTTCGTCTCTTGAGATGAGTGAGTTCACTCTAGAAAAAGGAATTAAAATGAAATATTCTGCCAGCTACTACCCTTGGGGCAATGGATTGGCAAAATCAACTAATAAGAATCTGATTAAAATCATCAAGAGAACGGTATCTAAAAATCACAAAAATTGGCATAATGCACTGCTAAACGCAATCTGGGCTGATAGGGTAACACCAAAAACTATTGTGGGTAAATCTCCCTTCTTTCTCGTCTATGGCAGAGAAGAAATTCTTCCACCACATATTCTTCTTCCCTCACTACAGCTATCACAGAAAATACAAGAAGAAGACCGCCCCCCTTTAGAGAATCGGATTAACACTTTAATAAAACTAGAAGAGGTAAGGGCTCAAGCAAAATGTAAGTTAGATCAGCATCAACTAGTGGTCAAAAGCTAGTTTGATTCCAACTCTACCTCTGACAGGAACTTCAAAGTAGGTGACCTTGTCTTGAAATGGGACAAACCACATGAGGGAAAGGGAGAGCACACGAAGTTTCAGAACTTATGGCTAGGACCATTTTTAATTGCTGAGAAATTGGATCCCAGCACTTTCAGATTACAGAGTCTAGAGGGATATCCAGACACATATCTGGTGAATGGCCAAGCTCTAAAAAGGTATTTCGCTTGATGGCAAACCTATGTACACTTTGTAAATATTTTTCCTTTGTTTGTTTTTCATCTTCTTTTTCTGTTTTGGTTTTGATTTCTCCCTTACGCTTATCAGTGTTTTCTTTTGGAAATACACATACCTGCATTATGAACTGTTCAGACAAAGAAAACATAATTTTTTTTTTCTGAAATGACTGCTGAAAAGTTGTCTAAACATCAATTGTGATATGTTTCTGAAATTTACAGCCATGTTAAGGAAAGCCTATTGTTTGAAAGAAGTTTATTGATTTCAATCTGTAAGTGAAGCCTGTCACGATCATCCATTTTTTTCTTATGTTGTCCCTGTTCCTTAAGGGAATAACTCAGAAGATGTCTCCCTGCCTTCGAAGGTTGGTTTTGTAAAACAAACCATCTCTGAATCTTAATGAAGGATAGTTAAAAAATTATTTCAAGGTTTGTAAAATATGTCCAAAATATCATAATTTTCAGCGTCACCCCGCTCAATTATATATCTTTAAAAGCCAAATAAATCATTAAAGAGCTATGGGAAGTTCTTGTAAACCCACCAGGATACTGAACAGGTCTGCTGGCAGCGGGTAAATGCATGCATGATGCCAAGACAACTTCGTTGGGGTACTGAATAGGCCTGCTGGCAGCGAAGCAATGTCGGGTATATGAAAATTCGCAAATATGGAATTTCTTGACCATTAAAATTTCCTTTATTCAGATCTGGAACTTCTTGGCAGGATACAGATATCAGAGTGGGTTAAATGGAAACCCTGTCGAGGCTATGGATGCCTACTGGAAGCAGTGGCTCTGTCAACAATATTGGATATTTTATCTTTAATATCATGACTCGCTTTTATTATGACTCTTATCAGTTTTCATCTTTTAAGCACAACTGGAATTTTTATGATTAATGATGATGTTTAAACAATTTTTTGGTTATTTTTGAGTTTGAATTATTCTAATTATCCTAATCTGAATTTTTTCTTTTGGCAGAGATAACTGCTTCTACCAGTGTGTCGCCATTGTTGGCAGCCATTTTGCAATTTTATCTTTTCCTTACAAGCTGCCTACACAAGGTTTTTGAACCCTCAATACTCGTCGCAATTCTTTAAACAAAGCGACACTGTTATCTTTGGCTTTCACAGACCTGCCTTTCATTTTCATTTTCACGACTGCAAGCATGAAAACCTCGAGTTGGAAGTCATGTTGATGGCATTAAAATCATCTTTGGATTGTTATGAATCTTTTTGTTCCTGTGGTCATAATTTTTTTCACCTCTATCTCACTAAAGGTCATACTTTTGTCAAAACACCAAACCTTTATTCACTTTGCATTTTTTGTTAATATGATTTCAATTTATAATTTCATGATGCAATGATTTTTAGTGTCTTTGATTAAATCATTGGTGCAATGGTTTCATACAATGCATTTGTTGGAAGATTGATTGTTGTCATTGATTTCAACCCTAGTCATGGGTTTTGGACCGCAAGATTGATAAAGGTATTTGGACATGAAAGAAAATGCACATGCATATAAAACACCCATGAAGGGATAGTATACGTCATGTTGTTTCCGGTGGTATGTGGCATGTCACATGGATCCTCATGGTTGAGGAGAAATGAATTTTTGAAGATGACAAACTGAATCGAAAAAGGAAGTACATGTAGGCCCTGAAAATAATTAAAGAAAATAATTACAAAATAAGAAAGTGTCAGGTCGACCCTAATGTTAAAAGAAAGTGACATAAATGGTATAAATAAATATCATTATACATTCATTTGATAAAATTTGAATTTTAGAGGGAAGAAGAAGTAAAAGAAGGCCGGATTTCAAGGGAGGATGAAGTCTTTTGGTGATGTGTTCTAAGGTATGTTATTTTCAGGTCATATTACCATTTTTGCTACAATATTTTTTCTAGAACGATTCAGATGGTGAAATCGCTATGGTATTGAGAATACATATCAAGGTACCTCTGGTAAAAAATTCATCTCTTGATTCACTATAATTATGGAGATACACTCTGTGGAATATAGGGTTTGTGACCATTCCTGAAACTAGTGATTAAACATGCATTATGGGTAAAACAATCATAACGTTTTCATACAGACTCCAAATGTAGTGGGACCACTTCCATTGGAAAGAGTACAAACTTTAGTTTCTTGTGTGCGAGTTTCAGAATCAGATGTTAAATATTGAGCGTGGTGCATGTTGTACAAGTTGGGTCTTCTGAACAGACTAGAATTGAATAAAGTATACCATTCTTTCTATAACCTCTTTTTGGGGAGGATTCAAGGAGTGAAAATTAGAGGATTTTCAGAGAATACATTGAGTAACATTATCTACAGGATCAGAGTACTCCAAGAATTGAATAATTTCAGAAATTGAAGAAGTCTCAGAAAGCATTATCAGGTTCTATGTGATAATTGGTTGATGGTGATGATTTGATGTAAAGCTTTATTATCTCTCATATATTGTTGGGTGGAAGGAAGGGGCAAGGATAGAGAGTTCAAATATCTATTGATATTGGAGGATTGTATCTTCCTCTTGTAGGTTTATCCCTCCCTTTACATTTGGAAGCTGTAGCTACCTTTGGAAGTCATTACTTCCCTTGAACAAA
>ML783479.1:47001-60386 GCA_009831015.1 Picea engelmannii | reverse complement strand
AAGGTGTTGCAAAAGATTGGTACTATGGCATACAAATTGGAGTTGCCTGCATCTTCACGAGTACACCCAGTTTTCCATGTTTCATGCTTAAAGAAGGTTATAGGCCACAAGATCCCAGTTCAAACTATATTGCCAGAACTTGATGAGGAAGGAAAAATCATATTGGAGCCTGAATCCATCACTAACACAAGAATTCACTAGCTGAGGAATAGATCCATTTCAGAGTATCTCATTAAATGGAGGAAACTATCGGCTAAAGATTTCACTTGTCTCAAGGGGAGGGGAATGTTAAGCCCTAATATTGGCTCATTACCCTTTAATTGGGGCATATTATATTAGTAATGTTATTTTACTGATGTCGGCTTTAGGCCATTAGTTGTAATTATACCTCCTAGTCTCCTATATATACCAAGGAGACATTTTCATTTTGAATCATCATGTACTTGAACATTTAAGTGGGGTAAAAGGAAGTTGCCCCCTCGAAGAGGCTTATTATCTGAAATTATCTCTTTTTCAAGGTGTTGAGTTCTTTTTCTGAGGTTTTTTTATGCTATATTGATATTTGGTTCCTAACAATGTAACTATATGCAACTTATGCAACTATATTGCAACAATTTCATATGCAACCATATGCAAATCTGCAACTATATGCAACTATGCAACATGCAACTTAAGCAACTTTATAGAACTTATGCAACTTTACGCAACTTTATGCAACATGCAACTTTATGTAACAATGCAACTTATGCAACAATTCAACTTATGCAACTATATGGAACTATATGAAACTTATGCAACTATGCAACTATATGCAACTATATGACGGATAGGTGTGGAAATTTAAACTTAATGCAACTATATGCAATTGTGTTGGTACTATATTGCAACTTATGAAACTATATGCAACTATATTGCAACTTATGCAACTATATGAAACTATATGCAACTTATGCAACTATATTGCAACAATTTCGTATGCAACTATATGAAAATATCCAACTATATGCAACTATGCAACTATATGAAACTATGCAACATGCAACTTATGCAACTTAAGCAACTTTATGGAACTTATGCAACTTTACGCAACTTTATGCAACAATGCAACTTATGCAACAATGTAACTTATGCAACTTTATGGAACTTATGAAACTTATGCTACTTTACGCAACTTTATGCAACATATATGAAACTATATGAAACTTATACAACTATGCAACTTTATGATGGATAGGTGTGGCAATTTCAAATTTATGCAACTATATGCAACTATATGACGGATAGGTGTGGAAATTTCAACTTTATGCAACTAAATTCAACTATATGCAACTATGTTGGTACCAAAAACGTATATTGGCATGATAAATTATCTTCTTGTTTTAACGAGTGTAGGTACCACCAAATAGCTATCTGTCAAATCTATCTTCCTCAAGTGATGATCAAGATATAGTAAGAGAAGTTGAAAGTGAGACGTGTTGTACTAGATCTATCGGCTCTATATCAACTAGGTTGGAAAAGGTAAGGAAAATATTTTATACCCGCATGTAATTTTCTATTGCCAATGAAGGGTCGTGTAATTATGATGCTGAGAGCATATGTGACAATGAGTTTCCCTTGAGGTATAAACATCTAGTGCAACGATGGGCACCTAAGGAGATACCTGAAGTGGACACAGATTTCTTCATCGGTGGAAGGATGTATTGCATTGCTCCTTCATCCTTACATGGATTGGGGTTATTTTCCATGGATGGCATAAAGGTTGGCTATGGAAATGTAACTGAATTGATGGAGTATGTCAGACCATTATACAAATACAATCACTAGTTGATGTTGGTTTGATATACGCAAAGTATGTGGAGATACGAAGTTGCCGCAAATTATATACAACTACTAGATAAAAATCAAAATAAAGGGGCAACTATGTATATTGATGGAAGGACAAAATCTACTAGAAACATTGCAGGCTTTATAAATAGTACATGACCAGTGGTAACAACTAAGAAACCAAATTGCATATTTGAGGCATGCGAAGGAAATCGTATATTTGTATGTGCAACAAAAACAATAGTTCCAAGGGAAAAGTTGTTGATTGATTACAACTTAAATCGAATAGATGGAGGGGGTGCAACTATGGAGGTAAATATCTTACATACCATTCAACTCAACCTTTGATAAATCATTGTTATAATTTATCGTTGCAATATTTCAATTTTTTACTGCATAATTTGTTTACAATTACTTTCATAACTCTTGTTGATTAATTTATTGTCTCAACATCTATCCAAGGTGACCGTGGAAAGGCACCCACTTCGCCTCAGCAGGTAAATGTTAAATACAGTAAAAACTTCTTTTTTTTTTTTTTTTAAATAAAAAAGGAGTAGTACCTGCTATATTAGATTATCTCAAAACTTTGACAAAATAAACAGAGTCATGGCAACAGTCACCAAAAATGCTGCCGGTAAATGGAAACCAGCATAAGTGGGAGGCAACTAGCAGTTATACAGTAATACATTAAGAAAAGAGACATCTGTCCTGCCCGGAGGAAACCAGGACAGATGCCAGTGGTCTAGATAAACCTAAAACAATTGCACAGTAAAACTAAAAACCTGGAAAACAGAAGAACCTAGGCACCCGGTGGCGTGTCGCTTCCTCCAGTTTGCCAAGTCCCCGCCGGAATGGAAAATTTCTGCGTGCACAGGGGGCACTTTCGCTGAGCTGGAGCCCCGGAGAACGCATCGAGGAGCAGATCCATGCGCTGGCCCATGAGGAGGGCCTTGTGTTCCAAGTATAACATGTGGCTACGGAGCTCGAACACCAAAGCTAGGTGCTCATCACTAAGGAGAGGACTATGCGTTCTGCCACCCAAGCCACTAGGAGGAGCAGTCTTCAGTTCCACAGCGTCGCCAATGCCAACCGCAAGCTTCCTCTGCACCACTACCATCTCTACATTCACAATCTTCTCAACACCTGTAGCTTGCAAGTCACCTGTCCATGGGATTTCTTCAACCACGCAGCCAGGGAGGTTGTCTTCCTTAGTCGGGATGCACTTGGTGCCCTGCCTGCTGAAAGTATCCATGGCGCTTGGCTTCTCATTGCACGACAACTCCCCAATCGACAGGTCCTCCTCCACGACGCAAATTGGAAACAGATCCGTGGTCTCGGTCTCCTTCTCTGCCCTGCTGCAGCCAGCTCCCTGTTCAGCGATGGTGTCGAGCAACGCCCTCCTCTCAACCCGAGCCTTCTTCCTGAGAATGGAAGACGCCAAAGCTAGAGCACGTTCAAGTTCCTCCTCCCGGCGCCCCTGCGCTTTGTGTGCGTCCCAAGCTGAACCCCGTCGAGGCTTTCCTCACTTCCTGGCCATTGTACCCAAGCAAATGCCAATCAAATGTAGAGCTGAATTAGAAAAAATCCAGGTCGAGAGCAGCTGCGGGTGCTGGGCGCAGGCAAGCCGACTCTGTCGAGACACATAGAGAAGCCACCAATCTTAGAAAAACTTCTCAAAGTGCAGAGAGCAGGTAGTAGATAACCATGGCATAGCCGCACCAAGAGCCTTCCCTCGCTGCTCGGGCTCAAAAGAAAAAACATAACCAAACTGTTGAAGCCTCCGTCCATCCATATCTGCATGAATCTGTGTGTGCAGGGGGGGTTAATGGTCGCGCGAGGGAGGAGTACCTCTGTTGCATGTCCTCTACTATGGTCGTCCACCATCGTTAATGCGGATGTGTGGGTGGCGGCCATCAGCCATTAAACCAGATCTGAGTGCGAGTTTGGGTGTCACCTCCTCTATACCGCGTGTCACCCCATCCAGGGCTGGGAAGTCTCTACTAGAAAGGTCTTTGCATTGCATAGAGAGGACTGTCTCTTTGGAAACGTTGGCCTGCCAGTAGATGGGATTCTCCTTTGAATCAATTCCTCTGTTTGTCAGGTGATTAGCAACCTTGTTAGCTTCTCGTTTCACATGAGCGGGGATGAGGGTCAAGTTGGGGTGGATGAAGCCACCAAAATCCTCCAGAAGACCAGAGAGTCTCCAGCTGGGGGAAATCCTCCCTGGAGATTGACCATGAAGGATTTTCAAAATGAGTTGAATTATTACTTGGGAGTCTCCTTCAATGAGCAGCCGGTGTAAATGGTGTTGAACCACAACTTGAAGGCCTCTTAAAAGACTTGTGATCTCCTCCACGTTGTTCGTGTTTTCACCCAAGAAGCCAACAGTCATATGAGTAATCTCACCCATGTTGTTCCTGAGGATGGCTCCAAATCCAGCTGGTCTAGGGTTGCCCCTGGAGGCCCCATCGAAATTAATCTTAAGGAAGCCAGATGGGGGTGGGGTCCATACCGTAGGACTGCTATCACACCCTCTGTTGGTCTTCCCTTGTGTCTTAATGTGCAAATGCAGATTCCATCCTTCCAGAATGAGCTTCTCCTCAGGCTTGCACTGAATGTCATCGTGAAGCCATGAATTGCTAAGAATGGTTTCACGGATAAAGCGTTTTATTTTTTCCCAAGTGATGGTAGAAGGGGAAGGTTTGGAGTTGAAAATTCTTTGATTTCTTTCCTTCCAGATTGCCCAGAGGGAGAAGCCTGGGAGCAGCTGCCAAATGCGCTAGAGAATTGGGTTGTGAAAGGAGAATGTTTCCCAATTGGCCAGAGTGTCCTGAATGCTGCCACGATTCTGCTGGGAACGGCGCATAGCTTGAGCTCCCCAATCCCAGATCTGCTGACTGTAATGACAATTGTTGAGAAGGTGTTCCATGGTTTCCTCACTTTGTTGGCAAAGGGGGAATATAGAAGGGCCAGTGAATCCCTTCTTAATAAGATTTTCCCAGGTGAGGATGCGGTTTTGAGATGTTAGCTAGAGAAAAAGGGAAATCTTAGGCCAGAGAAAAGGTTGCCAGACTTTGCTCCAGATTACTTCAGGGGCTTGGTTTGGAGGATTCGTTTGAAGGTGGTAAGCTTATTTGACCGAGAAAATTCCTAAGGTGGAGTGACCCCATCAAAGAATATCCATACCAACCTTAAAATAAATCTTCCCGAGTTGCATGCATTCCTGCCACGGTAGAAGGTTGAAGTCCTCCGCAATCTGTAGATCTGTTTTGTTGGTTTTCCATTGTCTCCATTGCTGTCTTCCATGATTTGGGAGCCAGAAATCCTTAACCTTTTTGAGGCCGTATTGCTGCAGCTTGATATTAAGAGGGTGAAGGCTTTCCATTTCATCAAGAGGAGGTAGTTGTTGCCACGAGTCCTGCCAAAATAATCCACTTTCACCATTCCTTATTTCCCAGAAGGTGTGTTGTTGTATGAGGGGGCGATTCCGCCAAGCGGTATTCCAGATATTGGATCCTTGCCTCTGTTTGTTGAATCTGATTAGCTGGTCGTGTTGCGATGTTGGTGCATATTTATGCTTCCAGATCTGCGCCCAGATTTCATGTGGGTGTTGCAGCCATCTCCACCACATCTTGGCTCCCATGAACTGGTTCATTTTCCCCGGGTCTCGAATGCCCAATCCTCCGAATTTTTTGGGTTTGCACACCTTATCCCAACCAACAAGGGCCCATTTCTTATTACCCTGGTGTCCCTTCCATAGAAAATTATGTCGAGGACTCCTAATGGCTTTGATGACCGGAATGGGCGTAGCCAAAGAAGTAAAGAGGTACGTAGGTAAAGCTTGCAGGACTGATTTAAGCAGAACTAATATAGCCGCAATATTTAGAGGTTGGAAGGTCCAGGTATTCAGCCTCTTAGCAATGGATAATAGCAGGTTGTCCCATGAAATAGATCTCACCGATTCTCTGGTTAAGGGTATGCCTAAGTAAGTGGAGGGGAGGGAGCATCTGTCTATGCCTAGAAGTCTTGAGAGATGGGCCTGAACCAAGACTGGCGTGTTGAAGAAATAAAGTTTGGACTTATCCAGGTTGTACAGCATACCTAACGCATCCGAGAAGTCAGAGAGAATTGAGTTGAGCTTGGTTGCCTCTCTGACCATAGGAGTATTCATAAGGAGGGTGTCATCGACAAACTGGCTATGCAAGGGCGCCGAGTGCAGGTGGTGGAGTGGCAACCCCTCGAGCGTCCCTTTGAGGACCGTTGCTTTCAGATATCGGCCTAGGCCTTCCGCCATAATTACGAAGAGGAAAGGAGAGAGAGGATCACCTTGCCTGATTCCCCTGGTAGAGTGGAAAGGTCAGGAGGGTGTGTCGTTGACAAGAATTGAGAAAAAGGAGGAAGTAGTGAGCTTGAGAATCCAGTCCACCCAGTCATTCGAGAAGCCGAAAGAATCCAGAACTGACCGCAAGTATTGCCAACTTAACCTGTCAAAAGATTTTGAAAGGTCAAGTTTAATGAGCATACCTGGTATTTTGCTCGTCTTTAAGGAGTGGATCACCTCATTGGCCAATATGACACTGTCCATGATTTGTCTCCCTTCCACATAGCCAGATTGCTCCTTCGAAATGATAAGCGGCAGAAGCGGTTTGAGGCGATTGGCAATGGTTTTCGTGATTATCTTGTAAATGACATTGCACAAGGAGATTGGATGGAACTACTTCGGGTGGGTGGCCCGTTCCTCCTTGGGGATGAGAGTGATGAAGGTTGCATTTAAGGCAGAGATAACTTGACCATAAGTTATGGACTCTTCAACTGCCAGCCAGACGTCTTCCTTGATCATGTCCCAACAGTGGTGGAAGAAGTCCGTGGTAAAGCCATCAGGTCCAGGTGCTTTCCCTGGGGGCATGTCCTTTATGGCTGAGTCCACTTCATACTGAGTGATAGGCCTCATCAAAGCACTTTTATGCTCCGAGTTGATCAATCGTGGTATGTGCCGGGTGAATTTTTGGATGGCCTCCTCCCTGTTTGTGTTGGTCTCTGTTAGGAGATCTTGATAGAAGGAATTAAGCGCCTCCGCTATTTGGTCATGCTCTCTTATTGGGACACCTTTCTCGTCCTCCAATTGGGATATGCAATTAATATATCGACGGTGCGTCATCGCCCTGTGGAAGAATTTTGTGTTGCACTCCCCCTCCTTAAGCCATTGGACCCTGGATTTTTGCCTCCACAAGATCTCTTCTTGTTCTCTGCAGGTATCTAAGTCCATTATCAATTGTTCCTCTTCCCGCGCCAGGTCCTGCGTTCGATTCCCTGCTATGAAAGTTCGCTGGAGTTCTTCTAGTTGTCCTTCGATTTCCCGCTTTCTAACGACAATGTCTCCAAATGTGGATTTGTTCCATTGTTTTAGGTACAGTTTGAAGTTCTTGAGGCGCTGTTGGAGTTTGTACATATGAGTGCCATGCTCAATTTCTTCTTGGGCCCACCAGGTGTGAGCTAACTGATGAAAGTTTGGGTGAGAGAGCCAAAACTTTTCAAAACGGAAAGGTTTGGGCCTAGGTGGGAAACCCGTGTCCATGTAGAAGACGATGGGCCAGTGGTTCGACCCTGCTTTTGGGACAATATTTTCTTCCAAAGCCTGATCGCTTTCAAGGAGAGCCTCGATCACTATAAAATGATCCAGTCTGCAGGCCATGTGCTGGTGCCCTATTCTTTTATTGGACCAGGTAAAGATTTTGTTTTAGGTTTCCATGTCAACCATGTTCAGTTGTTCTATTAGGGTTTTGAACATACCGTTGTCCTGCTCCAACCTTTTTGAGCCGCCTATTTTTTCTTCCAACGTTAGGATCATATTGAAGTCACCTCCAATTATCCAATGCAGTGTGTGTATTAGGGTTTGAACATATTGAAGAGATCGTATAAATATTTCCTTGTCTTGCATAGACTGCGGACCATAAACGTTTGTGATAGCACCATCCTTGGAGGAGGCCACATCTTTGTAGAGAGTTGTTAAGGTGTTTCTGGTGGAGAAGGGATGAAGTAGAGTGACCGCCTGCGGGTTCCAAAGGATAGCAAGTCCTCCTGCCGCCCCCACTGAATCCTGAAAGAGGAATTCCCCATTTTTCCAGCTATTTCGAAAAATATTCTCCGCCTCCCTTCCTGCACATTTGGTTTCCTGCAATAATAGGATATCTGGATTCTCTGTTTTAATGCAATCTCGGAGGATCCATTGCTTAGATCGTCCATTAAGTCCCCTGATATTCAAAGATATTATCTTCATCATGAGGATGGTGGGGGGGGGTGGAGGTATCCCTCTGAAAGCCTCTATATCTGCCCAAAGTTGATCATTAAGTTCCCTGCCTCCTTGATGAGTTGTTGGGCTGGTTTGCAGCCACGCCTTTTGTTTTCCTTGGTAGTTTTTTTTGGCTCGATGGTTGGATCCGGCGAGATGCCTAGCCTGGCTGTGGATCCCGCGGTTGAGTTGGTAAACACCTTATGCATTTTCCTGAGCTGTTCCACTGGAATGTGTTGTAGATCCTTTTGATTGAGTGCTTCTTCCAGTTTTTCTAGGTCAATTTCTGCCAAATCCATTTCATCCATGAGCATATTAGTGTCTTCTTCTCTGCCTTTTTGTGTTGACTGAGTTGTTTCCTTTGGATGTGTTGGATGTGGCACTTCAGGGCCTTTGCCTTTTCCTTTCCCTGAAGCTTGGAGGGGGTTCTGTGAATCCGTCTCTTTCGAAAGCTGGTTCAGGGCATCAAAAGAGTTATTAGAGGGGACCTTTGGGGCCGAGCTCTCGTTCTATTTTCTTGAAGGGTTCTTTCGCCTGCCTGTGACATTGGTAAAACCGTCCTTTTGCTTGGCCTCAGAGGGCTTAGGGGCTGGGGCATTCAAGGGGCAGTCTCTGAACAGGTGACCGTGCTCGTGGCACTTCCAGCATCGAAAGGGTATATGCTCGTAGTCGATTGTTTGGTTCCAGACCTCATCCTAGTATTCTAGAGTGATGGAGCCCGGCAAGGTCTTCAATATGTCCATGTAGATGCAGATACGGGCGTATTATGTATACTTTCTTATCTTTGTGGCCTCTGAAGCCTTGACGTATTGACCCATCGTATTCCCTATGCCCATAAGTATTTCTTCTAACCAAAATTCCTGAGGCAGGGAGTATAGCCTGATCCAGATCGGGGCTCTTGTGAAGTGTTCTTGTTCTGGATTGAATCTATCAGTCCAGAATCTTAGAAAAAGGCCCACTGAGTTGTAGAAGTATGGTCCGTTGTCAAATATTTTGTCTTTTTCTTCAAGATTGTATAGTATGATTGTGAAAAAACCCTTGGAGCTGAGCTGGACCTCATAATCTCCTTTAGGGTTCCACTAGTCTTTAATCCAGCGAGTGAGATCTCTCTCAGTCGGCCAGAGGCCCAAGAATTTACCTATTAGTGTGTGTTCCATCATAAACTGGGTGTGTTCCCCCACCCTAGTCGATTTTATTTGGTACAGAGGTGGTTTATCCAGTTGAGGGATACACTTACCTGGCAGCCAGTTTTTGGAAGCTTGCGAGTGAGATGTACTGGGTTCAAGCTCCATTTCTTTGCTGAAAATTTGTTCCTGGGTAAAAAGCTGCTCCCTCATATGCACCGGTGGTTCGAAAGCCGGCCTTTTAGCATGGGACCCGGCTCTATCGTTGGCAGCTATGTCATTGTACGAGGGGGGTTTCCCCCCCTCCCCCGAGCTCATTGTAAGGCTAACAGGGGCCGTGCTGAGTTCTAGTCTGCAGATCGAGGTATTGGGCGGTCAGTTCTCTGGCATCAGAGCGCGCATCAGGTGAACATGAGTTGTTGGAATTTCAGTGCACTAGGGTTTGTCGCCTAGTTGCAGAGCATTGCCATTTTTCAGTTTTATTATCTAGCTTAATACAGTAAAAACTTATTACCACAACAACTAAATTTCATAGATTTCATTATTTGTTTTCTATTATTACTGCAATATTTCATTTTCTTAATGTTACAAGTGAATTTCATAACTTTTATTGATTGATTTATTGTGTCAACATCTGTCCAGGGTGACCGTGGTAGAAAATCACCCACTACATCTCTCCAGGGTGACCGTGGAAAGGCACCCACTGTGCCTCAGTAGGTAAATGTTAAATACAGTAACAACTTATGAATACAACAAATAAATTTCTGAAATTTCATTATTTTTTTTCTGATATTACTCCAATATTTCATTTTTAAAATGTTACAGGTGAATTTCATAACTTTTGTTGATTGATTTATTGTGTCAACTTCTATCCAGGGTGACCGTGTCCGAGTTTCACCCACTACATATGTCCAGGGTGACCGTGGAAAGGCACGCGTAGTGCCTCACTAGGTAAATGTTAAATACAATAACAACTTATGACTACAACAACTAAATTTCTGAAATTTTGTTATTGTTTTTTTGATATTACTGCAATATTTCATTTTTTAATGTTACTTTTGTTGATTGATTTATTGTGTCAAAATCTGTCCAGGGTGACCGTGTCTAAAAATCACCCTTTACATCTGTCCAAGGTGATCGTGGAAAGGCACCCGCAGTGCCTCACCAGGTAAATGTTAAATACAGTAACAACTTATGACTACAACAACTAAATTTCTCAATTGTTAAAGTTCATCTCATTAATTTTATTCATCAATGTATTGTGGCATGGTTAATGTGGGAAGGCTCCCATAGAGGATATTGATGAGGACAAAATATTTTATTCGAATGACCCAATGACAATTGTAACGAAGGCCTTGAAGAAGGATAGCATAGAATATATAGGTTTGATTAGCAAAATACCCCTGGCACGGGAGGACAGGGAAACAATTGTAGAGATACAAAATACAATAACTAATTTTGGGGTAAGTGGCATCTTCACATATTTTTATTAGCTATGACAATTTCATATATGTTTTTTAGTTTTATATTTTGTATATGATCTGATAAAGAAAAGTTTTTCGTTTATAGGAATTTTAAAACCTCGTGTATGGGGAACCTATCGATACTGCAACTACTATAGGTAGCAGTGATGGTCTAATGCAAAAAAAAGGTCGACATAGCAAACTGCAAGTGAGGATTTTTGAGCCTCCTGAGGTTCCCCTCGAATCCATTGATCAGCGAAATGATTTTGACCGGCATGGCATGTCGGAGCATAATGAGACGTAGTTTGGGACTCCACATGATGACTATGGAGAGGAACATAGTGTAGATGGACAGGATACTATTTTGCATGGAGCAGAATGAATTAAAAGCATTGGATCACTAGATGTCACCTTTCTAGTGGATGACGCATGTGTTTCGATCAAGATTAAGAAGATTGCAGGTAATTGTCTCATTAATTGATTCATTTTTTTCATGAAATTGAAATGGACATTTGTTGAGATTATTATAAATTAATGGATAACATGTTTATGCAGGAAACAATGTTTTCTATAGAAACTTACATGAAAAAAAATTGGAGTTGTTTGGCCCCACCATTCACACACAGTGGAATGGCCAAGATAGAAAAAAGAAAGACGATTTAATAGATCACATGGTAAACTTGTTTGGCAACACTTTCAACAAGAAGGTGGTTACAAAGTTAGCTAGCGAGAGTTTAAAATACACCAGGGCCCAGTATAGGGATAAATTGCAAATAGACCTCAAGCACGAGCGCCCTCCCATGGTTCCCGAGAAAGAGTGGAAATTGCTAATAGAGGATGCAAAGGAGAACTTTTTTAAAAAACAAGGATGACAACCACAAGCTGGTCAAGCAAGGCACAACACATGTCATATTATCAGTGAAATATGAGCATTTATGTTTTTCTTTCTCGTTTTAAGTAACAATTTTGATATCTAATTTTTTTCAAAAAATCCATATGTAGGCTACCAGACACCTCCAAAGCAACAAACGCCAGAGTGGAAAACCAAGGCCAGCATAAACTAGGCCAGGGTGGCTATGGAAAACTAAAATCCTAAATAGTAAGATTTAAATGATTAACTGTGGTTAATATTTATTTAACAGTAGCGAACAAATATGTGTTTTTGTTATTGGTATTTTTAATGGTGTTATGCATTGCAGTTACATATGTTCGACACTGCTTCCACCGAGGAGGACCTAAAGCTTGGTTACAAGCATGGTTTTAAAAGTGTGATTGAATATAGAGAAAGTTTGGGCTAGACTCCTATCTCCCCAGCCATGCAGGTAAATCAAGTGAATAATGAAACTGCAATAGCATGCTTGTAAAGTCTATTCATATTTTATTATATCACCCTTAACTAAGTATTTATGTTTGTTTTCAAGCAACACTGCTATCATAGTAGTGAATCCAATGATATTCAACAAACACCGTTTCATACAAAGGTGCACATGTCCAGTGATAGTGTAGAGTAGAGTACCCATTCCGGTATGTATGCTTCAGAATTAGAAATATTTACTGTGATTGTAGATATTTATTTCTTGGCTTATACTTATATATTATATTCTCAAAATTGAAGAGCATGTAGCTCAGGAGGGTGAAATGCGATAGCAACCAAGTGGACAGGAAATTAACGCACCAACTATCGCAGCTACAGAGATAGGTAAAGAGCAATAGTGTAATGTTAATCAAAACAATGAATTAGTTATTTCAATTATATTTCAACATATCAATATGATCATTTTCGTTGTTCCAGTTCACGACCCTGAACAGATACCAGCTAACCCTTCTCAGTGATGTACCAGAAGTATGGTACATGAGAACACACAAACAATAGAAGGATAGGGCACACGAAATACAATTTCCTTGGATGATTATGATGTCCCAATTGTCAGTTTTATGAATGTAAAAAAACAAAAATCAAAGAAAAATTAGATGTATAAATTAATGTCTTGTATTTGGATCTTTATCGATGTTTATATGTTCATATGTTTTGATGACTATCCTAGTTATGCATGAATGTCTATATGTTTTCTATATAAAGAAAATCATCTGTTGGGTATGGGGAATTGAGAGCGATGTGAGGGGGGGGAGGGGCCATATGAGATTCCACCTTTATGTGGTTGGCCCTGTTCAGTAGAGAATAACCTATTCTCGAAACAAAGAGAATCTCATTAAGGTATGTGACAACTTAATTTTTTTCTAGAGTATTTTGCATAACTAAATGCATGCTTATTTGCTTATTAATTATTTCTCATATAAAAAATTTGTCTTTTATGATTCATGCAGGTCTTGGTGATGGAAATGCATCTCGTGGACAACTCTTATCAAGTTGTATGGGCTAATGGATTTGGCGAAAGGACAATGAAAAAGTAAGGTTTTTGACGTGTTTTTAAAAGTAGGCTTTATACTAGTAAAAGTTCACAATCCTCATGAATATGTAGATATTGATATATATGACAAGTTCCATGTGATGTTTTTATTGTCTAATTTATTTATTATTGTTAAGTTATTTGTCAAATTTAATGTGTAGATATTGCATATATGCCAAGATCCATGTGGTGTTTTTATTGTCTAATTTATTTGTCCAATTTAATGTGTAGGTGGTTGTACAGTACATCAAGTGTACACTCTTTACCTAGCTCAAAT
>ML783479.1:28539-40359 GCA_009831015.1 Picea engelmannii | reverse complement strand
AATCTTGTTCAATCTAAAATATCTACACATATTCTCTAACATCCATCTTTCAATAGAAATGTCGGCTACACCTATGGACGTGCACACCTGCTACACTTATGGACCTACACACCTGCTACACTTGTCATCAATGAATTACTTCCTATCTTGTTGAATGCCAATATCACCATCCCACTCAGGACAAATCGCTATCCTAAGTTGTTTTTAAAAAGAACTTCTAGCATCTTTTTGAGAAAGTAGAGACATTGTAATATGGAATTACCATATTACAATGTAATATGGCATTACCATATTACAATGTAATATGTAATATGGAAATCTCATATTACATTGTAATATGGCATTACCACATTACATTGTAATATGGTATACCATATTACAATGTCATATGGTAATACCATATCTTGCGTATTTTTTTTTGTTAAACTTAAAGGATGTGTCGCAATATCGATGATAGTTCATCGAAAGCCAATTTTTATTTTGAACAACCGTGGAAATAGAGACAAAAGTTCATTGCAATTTTCCATAGTTTTTCGTCGCACATACAACATTTACGTCGTAATTTTGGTCTTGGCATAAATTTTTGTCACTATTGCCACGCTTTTTCGTAGCAATTTGCCACAATTTTGCATCCCACATACAACATCTGCGTCGTAAGTTTTTGTCTTGGCATAAATTTTCGTTTCTATTGCTATGCTTTTTCGTCACAATTTTCCACGGTTTTGCGTCGCACATACAGCATCTGCGTCATAAGTTTTTGTCTTGTCATAAATTTTCGTCGCTATTTCCACGTTTTTGTGTCGCGACTTTCCACAATGTTTTTACATTGCAATGACATGTGGAGAGATAATTTTGTCATTGTTTCCACAAACACCTGGTTCGTGGATATAGCGACAAAAAAAAGTCTTGGCTTTCGTGGAAATTACAATGGATAAGTGTGGCAATAGCAACGAAAAACCGTCGCAAATTTGGTCATATGTACTAGTGAGATCTTTGCTTTAGTTCTTCAAGTCATATTGTGGATCATCTTCATTCAAGGAATTGGAACAAAGGTGTGTGTGTGGAAGCAAAGAGCCATCGAAATGGGACCTTACAACATCAAGGCATGGGTTGTATTCTCCACTTTCTATTCACTTAATATAGTAATGAATTTCTTCCCTATATAAGCATCTCGTCTTCTATTGTATAATTTCTTGATCATATACATAGAATTTAGTAGAATACATATATCTTTGTTTCCCCTCTTTGTTGGTTTTTTATCCTTAGACATGCTTACTATTCTGCAAACCCAAGGAAGGAGCTACAAAGATGACACTACCAAGGACACACATCTTTTAAAAGGTATGACACTTGTAACTCATTAAGCTAGTTCATATGATGAAGAAGTTTAAGGTGAAGTGTGTATTTTGTTCTGTTTTGTTCTAGTTTGTTGTGGAATCTAGGGAGATGTGTGTGTGTGTATGCACTTACCGATTAATCCAATAAAAAAATTGGTGACCATACTGGGGATACGACTTTATTTTGGTTTTTTGCCTCTTATTTTCTTTTACCCTGTCTCATTTTGGTCAAATTCATTCTTTGAGTCTGTGGGAGATCCATATAGACTCCCTGGGTCTGAAATTTCAGTAAGAATTTTTGTTTTTCCATCCATTTTCCTTTAGTTACAAAGATCGCCGCATTGTACTATACAGATAGACCATGATGATCCTCTGACGTCGCATCCTACTGGTGCAGACGAGTGCGACGATGTCACACTGTACTCTATTTGTAGCATGCGACGACTTTAGATCGTCACACTGTGTTCCACTGCAACTCGCAATGATTCCTGTAGGAATGGTTGGATATAGTCAATTTTTCTTTTTTCCACCTAGTTTTTCTTCAATTGTCTGGGATGAAATTTTGATACCAGTGATTTATTGATTTATAAGTTTGAAGCTTGCATGTGATTGATTTTTGGAAATTGAAAGTTTTTTTTTGTAAATTTTGCAAGTTTTGCTTTTGAATTTTTTCATGAGGGTATAATCTCTAGATCTCGGTCTTCAATGCTTGTTTGACAAAGAGTCCTTGATTTGTTTGAAGTTTTGGATTGTTTTTACTTTCCATATTGTTTATTGATTGAGAGACATTTTTGTTTGCATTTGACAAAAGTATTTCCTATCATTTTCATTTTTGTCTACGTTATGGTTTTGATTTGGGAATTGTGTTGAGAGTATGTTAATTTTATTGGATTGCGCTTTCTTTTCTTCATTGCATATCTGATATGATTTAAGAGGGAAAGAACTAAAATCATTTTTTTTATTGGTTTTTCACAAGAAAATTGTTGCATTCAAAATATTGGTTAAAGGAGAAAATTGGAAAATTTTGTAGCTTACGATTATTTGGGATTTTGCTCATTCAAAAATTGAGAAATTGTTTTTCATAGCTTTTGTATTTCAAAAGGAGATACCTTCTCCCTACTGTAATTAGAGTTCATCGAATTGAAAGATTGCATAATCATAACTTCTTGCATTTTATTGGTTCAAGGTCGCATACGTCATCAGCTTCATTTCCGTTTCCCTTTTGAGTAAACAACAACCTTTAAAATACAACATAATTTTAAAATTTATTAGTAACTTTCTTTTTCTAAAAATTCTCTTCACCAACACTAGCTAGGATAGTGCTTTGGAATAGGTTGTAAAGCACACTCTCCAAAACATAAAAACATACAATAGTATCTTGTGATAGGGAGAGTTCAAATCCACTTGCTACATTTTGTCTTAGGAAGCCCTTCTAACACAAGGGTCAATCATGAGGTCGCATTAGGACTGACCTAGTTACTCACTCTGCTTTGTGGGTCTTAGTGTAGAGATTGCATGTATTATTGGGGGTCACTTGAGAAGAAAATCCCGTGGGGACCTTATCGAGTTGATTTCGGGCTAGATACCATGTCTTTGCACGTGGATCAGATTGTCAATTGTTTCCCCAGGCATCATTGTCGTAATTGGTAACCTTAGTATTCTATCTCTTTAGGGTCTTTACACGAGGTGATTGTGGAGGGGAAAGTCTTCACGGTACCTCAAATCAACGTTTACCAAACTCACTCGAGATCCTTGGAGGGTATACCCACGATTATGTGTGGGAGCTTGCACAAGTGTGTAAGTCCGTTAAGCAGGCCATCAATGTAACTTTTCCACCCGATGTATCCCATGCCCTTCTTGTCTTGATTTCGCGATGTTGGATTTCATCACCAACTAGTGACTTAGAAATAAGAAGGTTTTTTTGCTTGGTTTGATTTCTAGATTTTATTAGTGAATTTTGTTTGTTTCTCTAGTTGACCATAGATTTGTTTACTTATTTACTTGGTGCGGCCAACATCGGCCATCACCGTTCACCTAGGATGCGAGGGATACCTCCAAAAGATCCAGAATATTATGTTCATTTTCCTCCTAACTCACTAGAGGGATCTCCTTAAGGGGAAATCAATAACGAAATAGCCTCTAAGATTGGAATTTCAACTCCTTTAGAGGAATCAATACCTCCCATAAATCCGTTATTGAGTGTTGCACAAGATCCACATTTTCTATGGATAAATTCATCAGGAGACCTTGTTTCTTACGAGTATGTTGAAGTACCTACTGGACCTAATGCAAAGTCTGGTGTAGACGATCCACTTTTTCAAAGTGATTCATTTAGAACCCTAGTTCACATTGCTGGAATTTTTAATCCTAGCTCTGTCCCCATCCGTTCTTTTTGGAGAACTTCTTCGGGACATGATATTTTTAATAAACTAAGAATGATTCATAATCAACCTATGGCATCACAAACTTTTGTGGAATATACTACCTATACATTACCTTTAGATCATTTTACTGGCACAACCAGTAATGTTTTCACGGTCTCAGACCAATTGTTGATTGATTCTTGCTCGATTCTTCCTCTCCATCTCGCTAGCTCTACCATGGTCCCACAAGATAAGCATGTTTCTACTAGAAATGTGGTCATCACTCAAGCTCCTATTGGAATACCACTTCCTCTTAGATCAAATCTGTCACTTCCCCTTGGTTATAACACTTTGAATACTTCCATTGTTATTCCTACCTAGAATCCATCCGGGTGGTCTAGGCTTTTTGTTTCTCCTGGGTATAATGTTGCTAGTCATTTTGTTCCTACACCTACCCAGGTTCTTTCCAGAGGACCGTACGTTCCTCCTCTACCTTCACCTGAAGGATCGAATCGTCCTAGCCCTAGTAGCTCCAATGCAGTTGGAGGCACCAGTCATTTTTTCGCTTCTAGTTTTCAGAATCTTGTTGGAGGTAAAACTCAAGTTGGGAGACAACCTCAGCTTGGTGGGCAACCTGAAGTTGGATTCCATAACCCAGTTTATGGGAAAACTATACCTGCATTACAATATCAACCTTGGAATATTCCTTTCCATGGGAATCGATAACTGTCTGGGGGAAAACATCCTCAAGTTAATTCTTTTGTACCCCCTCATCTCGGACAACCATTTCTAGGTTCTATGAATCCTACTTGGGGTCAAAATTTTTAGTATAATACTCCTTTCCAAGGGAGCTTACCTAATCAAAACCCTCCACAACCGAATCTATCAGGACTATCTAACTATCTATAGATTGCTTATGATCCTATTGGTATACCTATAGGACTACCTCCTCAAAACTACCAGTTTCCTCAAGTGAACCGACACTTGCCATTTCTTACTACTTTGGACTTATCGGATTTATCTAGGATTTTGAATGATCCTATTTTACATTCTCCTTATTGGCCCATCATATCAGCCAAATTACCATCTGACATTCCTAAGTTTGGCAGACGATTAGGAGAAGACCCAAATAATCACGTCATGACTTTCCATCTTTGGTACTCATCCAACTCATTGATGGGTGACTCTATAATATTACGACTTTTCCAACGAACTCTCACGGGTTCGGCAGCCAAATGGTATATTGAGTTGTCACGAGGATTCGTTAATGACTTCAACACCATATCCATGGCTTTCTTAACACATTACTAAGTTTCAATTCGTTATGAGATAAGAACTGAAATTTTGAGTTCTTTTAAAAAATCCTCTTCCACTCATATTTCTGATCATATCCATGAGTGGACGAGGAGAAAACACTTAATCAAAGTTCCCCTTCTTGATCAATTGTTGTCTGAGTGGTTTACCAAATAAATTATTGGGCCTATAGCCCATGATGTTGCCATGGGTGGTGTCATCACTGAAGAGCAGGCGATTAGTCGTGTTGAATATCTAGATCTCGTTTATTCACAAATGGGCACCCTATACGACCTGAATCTTGATGCTCCTTGTCCATCTACGACTCCTACCCCAACACCTCCAGTAGCTTATCATGTTGTTGATGGCGTGATTGGCACTTTTCATGCTAAGACTCGGTCTACACAATCCAGTCATACCAATCCCAAGTCTACCACTGCTAATGTACAAAATAATCCTACTCCTACTCCTCCTGGTAAAACTTCTGAAGTCAATTTGGTTCAATCTACACCTATTGGTAAAAATCAAAATAAAAAGAAAAGGAAGGGTAAGAATAAGGAGGAAAAAAATAATAATCAACAATCTGAGAATCCCAAAACACAACCTGTTGATGACAAACATAAACGTAAACCTCATTACCCTTGTCTTATTTGTGGTGATGATCATTATACAAAAGATTTTCCATGATACACTGAGGTTACTAAGTTCCTGCAAGGGACTAGGAAACCTCCTACACCCATCATTTTTTCACAACCTTATCCTTCTCAGCAGCAGGTCCAATTGGTCATTCATGACCAACCCTCTCCCTCTACCACATATTATGTACTTATGTGTACTGGTGACTCCAAGAAGAACGAATTTGTAGTCGCAACTCGAGCCAAATATTATTCTCCTTCGAAAGAGAAAGTTGATGATTTACCACCTCTGTTGGTTCAACCTCCTCCCCCAACTTCACCTCCAAATGGTCCTCTTCATCTCGAACGACTAAGCCTAGATACAATTCTTTGTTCTCCTCCTAAGGGCGTTGTTCGAAAGTCTTCATTTAATCCTCACGCACTTGCTACCCAAAACTACAATATTGTAGAAGACCTTTCGCAAGCACCCTCTGCAATGTTAGCTCTCGAAGTCCTTCAAATTTGTCTTACTCAATGAAAGACATTGTTAAAGGCTATTGGTGGAATTGATCCTACTGATATTAATTTAATAATCTTTGATTTGGAATATCATATTCCAAGGCTTCCTCCTCAATTAGTGTTTCAGATCCAAGTTGTTATGGAAAATAAGAATATATGTTGAACCGTTATTGATGAAGGAGCTTCAACTTCCATTATGTTCATTACTTGCTGGAAAGTTATTGGCTCTCCTGCCCTTACCGAGTCACACAATATTCTCAATGCCTTCAATAGTACAGAGTTTAAACCTTATGGTGTTATTCCTTCGTTGTCTATTATGTTAGAAGGCAAGGTCGTTAATGTTGAGGTTGAGGTCTTTGATGCACCTCTTGATTACAACCTTCTACTTGTTCATAGCTGGATTGACTCCATGCACATAGTTGTTTCTACTATTTTTCATGTCTTACATTTCCCACAACAAGGAAAAGTCGTTATTGTTGATCAAATAGCCTTCTTTAATTCTGATTTCCATACTAGCATTGTACCTTTTATTTCGAAAACACCTCCTGGTTATGAGAATGTCTGCGTGGGTCTTTTAAAAGATTCAACCTTGATGGGTACATTTCCTATCCCACCACCCGATATTCCTCCTCCTTTTGTCGCCTTGATAAACATGATATCAACCTCTGTTCAAGAAACCCCTGATTCTTATTACCCATGGATAGTACCTAGCACTAGGGATTGTCTTTGTTACGGCGACCGAATTCCTTTAAGTTTGGTGGAATCATCTTATCAAGATATTCAATCAACAACTCCTTCTCCTCCTTCTCTCGATGATACATCTCCTTCTCCTATTTCTTACTAATGAGATGATCATGACGGTCATGTCCATGGAAGATACTCCATGGGACGATGGGCATCATCATTCTATTCTCTTCCTAGAACGTGAGACCATTGAGAGTTACCAATGGATTTTGACTTCGTCTACCATTGTTGTTATTTCTTCTATTCCTGAGTCAACACATGATGTTTTGTATGAAGGGAGCTTGAGTAAAATTTCACCTATCGTTCCTCTTGACATATCGATTAAACCCGGGGTCATGGATAATGTTCATATTGGTGCCTCATGTTCCACTGATGAGGTCTGCACTTATAAATCCCTTTTCCAAGAATTTTGTGATGGTTTTTCCTAGAGTTATGAAGAAATTCCTAGTATTGATTTTGATATTGTTGTGCATGAGATTAAGACTTACCCAAACGCTAAACTTGTTCATCAGAGAATTCGCCCAGTACATCCACGTAAATATGTTGTTATTAATCTTGAAGTTGAAAAACTTCTTAAAGTTGTCTTTGTCTATCCTATGGCTTTGACCGATTGAGTGTCCAATCCTTTTTCGGTTAACAAGAAGCAAGGCATGATCCGCATTTCTATAGATTATAGGGATATAAACAAATCTTGTCCCAAAGACAATTATCCAACCCCTTTTGTTGACCAGACTGTTGACGACTGTGCCAAGAGTGAAATCTTCTCCTTAATGGATAGTTTCTCCAGCTATAATCAGATTAATATTTTACCTACAGATCAACTTAAGACTACTTTTATTTTCCCTTGGGGAACCTTCACATACCGGAAACTTCCTTTTGGTCTCAAAAATGTTGGGGAGAATTTTTAGCATGCTATGTCTTACGCTTTTCATGACATTAATCACATTGTACAATCCTATCTAGAAAATCTATCGGTGCATTCCATGTGTCATCAATATCACCCGGTGCATTTTCGGGCCATTTTCCTACACTGTCGTTATTATCACATACGTTTGAATCCACACAAATCTATTTTTTGTGTGGAATCTGGATGACTTCTTGGTTTTATCATGTCTATACATGGGATTCGGGTAGACCCCATGAAGGTTGAAGCTATTCGTAATATACCTCCTCCTTCCACAGTACGCCAACTCCAAAGTTTTCAAGGGAAGACAAACTTTTTATGTCAATTCATCCCCAACTACACTGAATTAACAAAAGTATTTACTCGGCTTGTTAAGAAAGGCTACGATTTTGTATGGGATGATACTACAAACAAAGATTTTGAAGCTTTAAAACTCGCCTTAACCCATACACCATTGTTGTTTCCACCTTATTATAGTTGATATTATTTCACGTACTTAGCTTCTTCGGACTCTACCATTGCTATGGTTTTAGTTCAAGAGGATGATTCACACGATGAACATGTTATATACTATTTGAGTCGGATTCTCATGACTACAAAAAACAAATATTTACATGTGGAGAAACTATCCTTGGCAGTTGTTCTGTTTGTTTAACATTTTCATCACTACATCTTATTACGTAGAACCACAGTCATTTCCGATTGCAACCCCACGCAACATATCCTTACTCAACAATTGTTGGGGGGCAAGTACTCTAAGTGGATAGTTATTCTCTAGGAGTTTGATTTGGAGTTTGAATAGGCCAAGTCAAATAAGTCTTTCATTTTTTTTGAATTGATATGTGACCTTCCCTCTACTACGACAAAAACGGTGGCAGAGGATTCCTTACCTGGCGAATCCCTCTTTCTGATCAGTTCTAATGACATATGGTATGGATATATTATCATCTATCTCCAGACCCAAACTTTTTGGCCTGATATTTCTAGTACATGTCGTCGTCGTATCCGGTATCAAGCCCGTCAATACATTATCCTTGGTGATACCCTTTACTGTCATGGTATTGATTCCATATTTCTATGATGTCTCACCTACAATGAAGTTGAGAAAGATTTGAATAAATTTCACTCTGGAGCATGTGGCGATCATATGTCTGGGTATGCCACTCCCCAAAATATATTACGAGTTAGTTATTTCTGGCCTTCGTTGTTTAAGGATTGCATTACTACCATCCAGAAATGCCACGCTTGTCAAACCTACAACAATAAGATCTGATCTCACCCTTCTCCTCTTCACCCTGTAGTTTTTGTTGGTCCATTCGCTAAATGGAGAATTGACTTCATGACATGTAACCCTCACTTAATTGAGAGGAATGGATACATTCTTATAGATGTGGATTATTTCACTAAGTGGACCGATGTGATGCCTACATTTGATAATACCGGGAAAACTGCAACGTTATTCATATTCAATTATATCATTACTAGATTTGGTGTCCCTCAAGCCATCGTTATTGATCACGGTAGTCATTTCGTAATTTCATGATGTCTGAACTTACTGAGAAGTTTTGTCTTCGCCATGAAAACTCAACCCCCTATTATCCACAGAGCAATGTCCAAGTTGAAGCAATTAACAAAGTTCTCACTACTATGCTTCGACGAATGGTAGGAATTCATAAGTCAAATTGGCACACGATGTTGTTCTAATCATTGTGGGCCTATTGGACATCCGTTAAGTTTTCCATGGAATTCACGTCTTTCCATTTAGTATATGGTATCGAAGCAATTTTTCCAATTGAATGTGAAATCTCATCTTTGAAACTAGTCGTCGAACTTATCCTTAAAACCTCAAATGAAGAGGAACATCTTTTATATTTGATGCAATTAGACGAAAACCGTCGTGATGCTGCCTTAGTCATTGAAACTCAGAAAAAACGTGTCAAAGCCCAATATGACAAGCATGTCAAGCCACGTATATTTTATGAGGGTGATCTAGTTCTTCTTTACGAGCAAGATCGTGATTTTCTAGGGACCGATAAATTCAAGCCCTTGTGGCAGGGTCCTTATATTGTGAAATGAGTGTTGGATAAATGAGATTATGAGCTGGTAGATTATGATGGAATCCCTTTGAGTGAACCCATAAATGGGTTTTACTTGAAGAAGTACTATGCTTAAATCGTTTTTGCATGAGTGTTGTGTATTTTTAGTGTATCATACTCTTGTGTGCTTTTCCATTTTTGGTTCCACCTTTCGACTGCTTACCTTGCGTTATGCTTGGTTTCCATATGTCGCTGTCTTCACTACCCTACATTGGCTTCACTGATGGCGTAGTAATCAAAACTTAGTGTGTGCTGCTTGGGAAATCTATGCACCTACGGATGAATTAATCAGTCTACATGGTGTTTTCCTTGGTCATGCAACTAACAATATTGTAGAATACAATGTAGTTATAGAGTTGTTAACTGATGTTGTTTCACTTGGAATCTGTCATCTTATTGTACGAATTGATTCACAATTAGTAATACTACAATTGACTAACGTTTATTCCATCCGGAGTCCTACTTTGTTAAGGTTATATTTACGAATTCGCCTCTTGGAACGTCATTTTGATTACATTGATTATCAACACATTCCTAGATGTCTAAATACATTAACAGATGCATTGGCTAATTATGTGTTAGACAGACATTTAAGACATTTATAAAATCCAATTACACTTTGTACATAAAACAAGTAAGCCGGTAGGAGACACATATTCATAACGATAAAAGTTTACAAAAAGTGTTTTTGTCTGAAGAGAAAAATATAAAAAATGTGAAGCTCATAGTTTCATGTACAAGAGCATCAAGGATGTTTCTCGCTATAACAAGCGACTTCTCATGCTACCCTATGGAGTAGTCGATTTATGGATGCGAATACGCCCACTATGTGGTGTTGGTAATGCCTAGGGAGCTCATCCACAATAGCATCAGGGACATGCATGGTCAATCCCTCTAGGTTCTATTCTACGTCCTCGAGGTCCACAACAACCACTCCTACTATGGTACCTCCCTTTCTTCACCTCTAAATGGGAGATGATCTTGGTAGTCTATAAGGTCCCACATCTACATTGATGAGAGCATTTGATTAGTCATCTAATAAATAACACAAAACACATGTTATATCATTAAAATAATAGAAACATTATATAAACAAAATTTCTTTCTTACCTATGTCTCCCCATTGGGTCCTGTTAGGAAGAGCCAAATTTAGGTCTCCACGAAAATCCACTCTGACATATGCATAATCTTCAACCATGAGAAACTGAGTCCTAAGCCATTGGAATAAGACATCATATTTGATGATGGGAACAGGTTCATGTCGGGCCATGACATCTACCCACCTCTTCATCCTTGGATCCTGTGGAGAAGGTATACCCCACTCCACCTGCAGGTGTAGGACAGGGACCCTCTCTAGGAAGAAGGATACCAAAATATACCCATATCCAAATTGTTTCAACCCACCATTTCGACACTTGGTAAGTTGTTTCTTCATGCTTTTTATGACTCCTTCACACTAGTTGAAGAATTTGGGCTCCTTACATTCTATGGAATACTGAAAATGACTCTGCAGATCCATATGAAGAGTTGCGCTCCCTGCCATGCGAGTGATAGTATACAATATAGTCTGCAAAGGAAAATCTTTAACATCCCCGATAGATACTTTGCTGCTATGTTTCTCACTACCTGACACACAATGATGATAGACGTAGTAGTCCATGGGCTCACTGCCACCCCTACTACATGTAAGTGTCACCCATGAACCATGACGAGATAATCCTGTTAAGAACCAAATACCTGAATACAAAATATCACAATAGATCCAAAGATATCTGAATACAATCACCACACAAGATATATGAAACCATATAGAAAACCACAACTTTATTATAGAAACCCTTGAGGTAGGGCAACACCATATAATGGATCCTATTATGGAAGGGATCCTCTCCTGTTCACTTGCCTTTTCGAGGGGGCATCCTCCTATTGAGCTACCGCTCCAAATACAAT
>ML783479.1:0-13707 GCA_009831015.1 Picea engelmannii | reverse complement strand
TCTCTTAAAAATGCCTTTAATAAGAATTTTTTTACTTTCAATGTATGTGTATAAAAAATGATATTAAAATCCCTTAGATTTGGAAGTAGAAAGCAATTATTAACTAAATAATAATTTTTAAATTATATATATCAACTCCATGTTAAACATAAAAAAAAAATTGCACATATCCCCATACTAAAGTGTAAAAAGCTCATTTTCAACACAATAATTAAAATTTTCAATTAAAAAAAAATATTATATTATTAAAAAAAAAAAATCTTATATAACATAGATACAATCTCACACAGATTTGTTATAAATATTTGATTTTCATATATTTTCAACAACTCTTAACTCTTACAATAACACCAATTTGTTATAAATATTTGATACTCATATATTTTCAACAACTCTTACAATGATACCAATTATTTTCAACCACTCTTTCAATGACACCAATTGGATAGCTACTGCACTATGTATGAGTTATTATTATATTTATTAGGAATTTGTATTATTTACAAAGAGTAAATAAGTTTTTTTTCATGAAATTCAATGACACCAAATGGATAGGTACTTCATTATTTACATATAGTAAATAATTTTTTTTTTATCATGAAATTCAATTGGTTTATTAGTAAGATGTAGTCATAGTTGTTATGATTTAATTAAAATGTGATGTTATTTTAATATATGGTTTTTTTCACATGTCATGTTTGAAAGATTATAAAAAACAATTAATTATTCTTTTTTTTTAAGAAATGTGTGTTAATTGAGGAATTAGTATTTTAAAGATTGGTTAAGAAATTATAATTTAATTTAGAGATTGCATGTATTTAGTATGGGCTACACCAACCTTTAACATAGCTGAAATTTTGAGTGTTTCTTCGTGACTAAACACAATGTAAGAGTATACCTACACCTTAATCAATAGAACTAATAAAAATTGACTTTAAAAATTTATATTTGTTAAAATTAAAAATATTAATTAAATTTTAAAGAAACTTTTCATATTTAAACACTAATTTTTTAAACTATTTTAGATAATAATTGTTCTTAAGAAATTAGTTAAACTTTACCTATTCACAACAAATAAGGATTAATCTTTGTTCTACTTGAGTCTAATTAACATTATAGAATTAAGATAAAGTGGCAAACAAAAATTGAAATGTTTTTTACTTTAATTAAACTTTACCTATTCACAACAAATAAGGATTAACCTTTGTTGTACTTAAGTCTTATTAGTCCCTGTCGTAGGCATAGAGGGACTATAGCGATTGATAATGCGTTGACTACATATTAGTTTGTCCTTTGACTGGAAATATTTGCACAATACCTATTGTTAGAGCTATGGAATTAAAAACATATATTTTTATATAATAAAAAGTAACATATATGTACTAATCTGATTGGATAAGAGATTGAAGGTCTTATTGTCAGCTTCTCTATTCCCAATGTACTATATGGCAACATATCCAAACTTTTTCTCGTAGAAAGTATGTTTTAATCATAAATTTTTCCTGTATATTGCTTGAAGGTCGATTAATGCTAGCATTAGTTTGAATGTTTGTATTAGCATTTTCTGCTACCCGAATATATCCGTAAGTTTTGATATGTACTAAGCAAATTGAAATGTTTTGATATCTAAGCTTTGTAGTGATTAAGAATTTCAAAGTTTATAGCGTCTTTGGCAGATGTATATTTCTTGAAATGTATTGACACTTATTCTGAGATGTCTCAATACGCATGACAGTGTAAATGTTTGCATAACACAACGTCCTTCAACACCCCTGACAACTTATATGTTTGCATACCGCAAGGTCCTTAGACAGCCTGAGAGTATTAAATGTTTATGTAAATACAGTTCTCGGAGTACATTTTTCCTCGAAATTTTCTAAACAGTTGCAGTGAATTTGCACAGTATTCAATAGCCATTGTATGTTTCATCCTTGTTCTGCCATTGAGGCTACATACATTGTTTACTGGTTCGGTGAGTGCTTATTTTTTCCCTGGTGTGTCATTTGTTGCCATTGTATGTTTCATCCTTGTAATCGTTGAAGCTACATACATTGTTTACTGGTTCGGTGAGTGGTTCTTCTTCGTTGGTTTTTTGGTTGTTGTTTGTTGTTGTTTCACTCGCGATTTGACCTGTGCTTCTACATTTCATCGTTTCGGAGTAAGTTTGGATGCCATAGTTTCATTTTGTATTCCTTGTTTGTTGTTTAGTGTTTGCAGTTTGCAAGTAAGAATGTTTGTATTCCTTTTCTGCTTGGGCTGCAATTTCGTGATCGTTGGAGATACATATGTTGTTCACTGGCTCGGAGGTTCTTGTTGGTTCCTGGGTTGCTGGTTCTGTTTGTTTGGCTGGGGTTTGTTCTTTGGGGCCCTGGGGGTGCACTTCAGCCTCTTCGTGATTTCTCGCTGGTTTGGTCCTTGCTGGTTTCTTTTGTTTGATTCGGCCTTGCAGGGTTGGCGTGTAGTGGAGGTGGTTGGAGCTTTTGTTTTTTCTTTTTTTTTGGATTATTATTGTTTTTTGGGGGTGCTTTACGGTGTTCATTCCCTGCACCCACCAGTCGATATAAAGTTGTGTTATTTTCCATGTCTGTTGAGGCCGATATTTGCTATTCTGTGATTTTCCTAGTGCTCGAGTCCTGCCATGAAATAAAATAGTTGCATGCAAGATTGTTGGACGATTACATGTGAAGTTACAACATTCGTTTCTTTTTTTGGAATAAAGTATATATATGCAGGATACATTTATAAACCATGTATGGTCAGATGTACGGATATGACATGACATGTTCTTTCTCCTCTACATAGACTAGTGTGCGCAGGATACAATTTGTGTTGTTCTTGAGATATGATATGTGCAACAAAGATTCTGCAAGATTATGTTTTCATGTCTAGAAGCATGTCTGGGTAGTTTGCTACGGAAAATTGAGAACTTGTATCGTGAGCACAACAGTCTGTGTAGAGGATAAGGAGCATGGTTAAAGGGCATGTCTGGATAAATTGCCAAGGAAAAGAAGAAATCGTTTAGTTGCAACCATGCAATTGCGTGATATTTTGTGCCTTGTAATATATTTTGGCCAGGGAAAAGAAATCTACACGTTTACAACCATGGATAGAGAAGCAGAAAGGTTCATGTTTCTGCCTTTGTAGACTCTTCGTTTAATCAGTTTTGTTGTATGTACATATTGTTTGTTCTCCAGTGAATACCAACTTCCATTGATGTTCATTAAATTTTGTGGGTTCCCACATTGAAACAAATAGAGTAGCTGGATAAAAGGAGGGAGTGTTGAGTACATTGGCTGAAGAGGATATAGAAAGGTGCATGCTTGTACTATTGTTTCATATTGCGTTGTTTTGTATTTCATTTATGGTCTGTATATGTGTTAAGCTAGTTGTGTGCCTTCCTACATGGTAAGTTATCTTGGTTACATACGTTCCTGCATACTAAACTAGTTCATGTCTGTTGTGTTTGTGTTGCATTGCTACATTTAAACAAACAAAATGTTTGGATAGGATGAAGGACTCTTTGGCGGGCAAATAGACCTGTTTCTTTTTCTTTTAGGTTTCTGTTTTCATACTAACTTGCCTTCGTGTCGATTGCATATTCGGCATTGCTTCCTTGGAAAAAACAAGTTTCTTGGATAGGGAGATGAATTCTTCTGTGCAGGAGCAGAGGGTTCTGTGGTACAATCTTCTAAAAGGTATACCAAGTGTGCCGGTAAATTAAATATACAAATCGGGTAGGAGCATATAGTATTAGACTTGAAAACGATGACTTTGTAGTAATGGGCCTTTCTATGCTCCCTGTTTCTAGTTTTTCCATTTTCTATTATCCCTTTTGTTTTCTAATTCATCTGCTTAGTATGGTTTTCGAAAATTCCTTTGTGCGCCGGTTGGTGGAATAAAAGATTGACATATGTGGTCCTGCTTCTACCTTATTCCATAGTTACCCACTTTCTCGATTGTGGGTGCCAGGTTGGCAGGTTGAAGACTGCTCCCCTAGGTTTCGGGGGTCCGCGATATACAGATTGGACATGGTGGCCCTCGGTCACGCCTTGTTTACTGTAAAACATTTCTCCAGTTAAAAAATTAAGATGCATATAGTTTTACGGTTATTTGGTCCTTCCCATGGACAATATATAATGCATATATTCATTTAGTCCTGATGTTCATCTGCACATGCTTGTATCAGAAAAAGTTGGACTAGTGACGCGGCCATGAGCAGTCAGTCATCCCAGACATTGCCAGACCGATAAGGCCAAAGGTAAATATGCATACACTCTATTGTTACTATGTTTACTAAACAAATTTCCTGGGCTATATATTGATCTATGGAATGGAGGATATGTTGATGCCATCTGCAATACATGGTTTACATCTCTCAAGAAGTATTAACAAGTACAAGCGAGATGTCGAACGTGCTCCATGTTCTGCAGACTAAGAGGTGTGGTTACGAAACTGTGGCTCCATAGTTCATTAAAACTATGCATGTACTTCTAGCACACTACCATTCACTTTAGTTTTTCTGTTAAAAAAATGTCATCAGGTCTAGAGTTGTGACATCCAAAGTACTGTCAATATAGGGCTTGAACAACTGCCAAACTGGACAGGTGTTCGTCGAGGACATAATGGTTGTCTATACCACCTACTTGGACAAGGCAAACAAAAGTTGATCCATTATGCGTGCTGATATGAAAGACAAAGACGCCATGATGACAGTGACATTGATTGTTCCTCCACAACTTGTCTAGAAACATGTAGAAAATATATTTCCACGTAATGGGATATCCATTACAAATTTTAATATATTGCCCAAAATAGTATATGATCGTGGTGATTGCGATCGAATTATTTCGCTCAACGAAGCAAGCATTTTCGAAAAAAATCCTTCTATTTGTTTAGAATATCGCTTCCTCTCGGACATGACTATCAGCTATCTTGCACTATTCCATGTTGTAGCTGGAATTGTTCAATACGTATACAGATTTGTTTTTGTCAATGGAACGAAAATTGCATAGAGGGAAGATTCCACTTATGTTGTTCAAAAATATAACAAAGAAGAAGGATGCTAGAGAAAGGATCTTTCAGGCAACCCAAACAACGTTTGTAACTGAGTTGCGAGCAGATATAGTAAAGGATCTGGAGAAACTAGCTAGCTCTACAATTGTTGTGTGTATACATTCAGAAAATCATCCTCACTTTGCTTATAGAAATAGCCTTCAACAAATTTCTACAACTGTTTAATTTTTTATTTTTTTTAAAGGTGAGGGGGGGGGGGTACAATTGTGTAATATATTGTTCAATGTATTAATCCCTTTTCTTGTGTTCCCAGGTTGAAGGTATTTTTGTTGYAGTGAATGTGTACTCGACCCCCTTTGAGCATGTATGTGCAAAATGCCATTCTCTTGCTTCTACCTCTTCTTTGATAAGTTATGATACTATTGATTGTCTGCAATGCGGTGAAAAATCTCCATATATTTATGGACATTGCGTCAATGGTGTTATCTGAACCATGGGCAACACAACCATGCACTGTATGGTTATGCAACCTCTGTTACAAAATGTGCTTCCTGAGTTGGCAGAGTTGTCGTATGAAATGTATCTACAGAAAAAGGCAAGCATTGTCTACATGTTGCGGCAGCTTCAGATACAGAGAAAATTCACCTTAAATGAGGACAATGCAATTTTTCATATCGACTGAAGAAGGGGATATATATATATATATATATATATATATATATTACACTTTGGGAGGAAACGAAAATACCTCATGTCTCTCTCTAATATTTTTCCAACATCCATATGAAAGTTTGTTTCAAGAGAAAATGAATGCACTGACGTCTTTTCTTTGTATATCAAATTGTTTTGTGCAAAGGTCGATGGGTTCTGCTCTATGGAACCTTCTGGGAACTTGCTTGCGGGATGTTTAAAGTATGGTTGGTTCTTGGTTATCTACTTTGTCTGTTAATTTGTATACCGTGGAACTCCAACTTTTCTTTGGAGGACACGGAGCAATATAATTGATTCTTTTTAGCCAGTTGGCACACAGATCCGCCTAATAATTCCTATGTCGTTGTGATGCAAATGTACTATGTTACTTGCTTTAGCAGATTTCCTTGATCGATGAACTTGACCAAATTATTCTTCTGAAATAATTTGAAATCAACAAATATATATTGTGAGAAGTGCAACTGTCCTATCATACCAACAAGAGGCTGTTAAAATTCAAATTGGTCTTTGTTTTTGCATTTTTGCTTATTCGATGAACTTGGTAAAATTAATATCCTAAAATAATTTGAAATCAACGAATATATATTGTGCGGAGTGAAATTGTGCTATCATATGAAGAAGAGAGCCTTAAAATTCAAATTGGTCCTTCTTATGATTACGGTGATAGAATCTTAAAAAAAAATTATTTTGTTTCCTTCATTTTTTTAAAAATAAGCGATTTAACATCCTTTAATAATTTAATGTAATTCACTTGTACAATAACAATAGTTAATATTAATATTTTTGTATTTGAAAATCATTCTTTTAAATAAAGTTAGATAGGATGAGCATCGCTAAACAATTGCAATGTTGAACTCGCCATATGYGGAGTCTGCAAATCAACCTGTCAATTTGTATATCACGRAAGTCTGGGCAATATTTGCAAGACATGGAACAAAAGAGGCTCAAATTTAAGCCCGCTRGGCCGAGAACCCGCGATCCAAAAAGTACCCAAGTATGGAACGAGGGATTTGCATATCCTCTATAAAATCTTTTGTCCATACTTTCTAAAAGTACATGTTAACTATGTATTACTCATTTGTCRGAAAACTTTTATATCAATCACTCGACCAGATTGTACAAACTTTCTCGTCTAATTAAATTCTGCAATATCAAAAATTATTATTAATAATTTAGTATTGAAAATAATGTTTTTAGATATGTTAGATAGTTGATAGGGATTAGCATCTGTAAACAATGGCAAAGTTGAACCTGCCAACCCTCAAGTCCATTTGTCAATTTGTATATCGTGGAACTCCGAGTGGTATTTGGAGGACAAGGAACAATGAAACTGCAATGTTGAGCCAAGTAGCCCACATGTCCGTTTGTCAATTTGTATATCGCGGAGTTGTGGGTGGTGTTTGTACAATGCGGAGCAATAGAGGCCCAATTTTTAGCCCGCGAGCCCCAAAGACAATAAAAGTGCAATGTTCAGGCAACCAACCTGAGTCCACCTATCAATTTGTATATTGCGGAAGTTTGGCTGCTATTTGTAGGAGATGGAACAATAGAGACTCTATTTTTGGCCCGCCAGGCCGCCAACTTGCAATCCAAAAACTGCCCAAGTATGGAATCAGGGATTCGCATATGTTGTATAAAATCTCATTCCATACTTTATATAGAGATTATGTTCACAAGTCCGTGTATCAATTTGTATATCGTGGAAGTCTAGGTGTTGTTTGTAGGACATAGAACAATAGATACTTAATTTTCATCCCGCCAGGTCGCGAAGCCTCCATAAAAAAAGTGCCCAAGTATGGAATGACGGATTTTCATATGTTCTAGAACAATGTGTTTGTACAACGTCGAACAATAGAGCCCCATTTTTCATCCTGCCAGCCCCCGATCAAAAGAAATCGCTAAATATGAAATTCATACGGAATTGCTACGGGACAATACAAGTGCAATGTTCAGCCAACCAGCCCAAGTCCACCTGTGAATTTGTATATTGCAGAAGTCTGGATGCTATTTGTAGTAGACAGAACAATAGAGACTATATTTTCGGCCCGCCAGGCCATGAACCCGCAATCCAAAAACTGCCTAAGTATGTAATGAGGGATCCACATATGTTGTATAAAATTTCATTCCATACTTTATATAGACTATGTCCACAATTCAGCATGTCAACTTGTATATCACGGAAGTCTAGGTGCTATTTGTAGGAGAGGAAACAATAGAGACTCTATTTTCGGCCTGCCAGGCCACGAACCCACGATCCACAAACTGCGTAAGTATTGAATGAAGGATTTGCATATACTGTATAAAATCTCATTCCATACTTTATATAGAGACTATGTCCACAAGTCCGCATGCCAATTTGTATATCTCAGAAGTTTAGGTGCTATTTGTAGGACACAGAACAATAGATACTTAATTTTCAGCTTGCCAGGTTGTGAACCCGCAATAAAAAAAATGCCCAAGTATGGAATAAGGGATCTGCATATGTTCTAGAACAATGTGTTTGTACAGTGTTGAACAATAGGGCCCCAATTTTCATCTCGCCAACCTCACAACCCTCGATCAAAAAATATCGCTAAATATGAAATTCATATAGGATTGCTACAGGACAATAAAAGTGCAATGTTCAGCCAAGTAGCCTGAATCCACCTGTCAATTTGTATATCATGGAAGTCTGGATGCTATTTGTAGGAGAGGGAACAATAGACTCTATTTTCGACCCGCCAAGCCGCGAACCTGTGATCCAAAAATTGCCTAAGTATGGAATGAGGGATCCGCATATGTTGTATAAAATCTCATCCCATACTTTATATAGAGACTATGTCCACAAGTCCGTGTGTCAACTTGTATATCATGAAAGTCTAGATGGTATTTGTAGGAGAGAGAACAATAGAGACTCTATTTTCGGCCCGCCAAGCCGCCAACCCACGATTCAAAAACTACCTAAGTATGGAATGAAGGATCTGCATATGCTGTATAAAATCTCATTCCATACTTTATATAGAGACTATTTCCACAAGTCCGTGTGTTAATTTGTATATCGCGGAAGTCTAGGTGCTCTTTGTAGGACATGGAACAATAGATACCTAATTTTCAGCTCTCCAGGTCGCGAACCCACGATCCAAAAAGTGACCAAGTATGGAATGAGGGATTCACATATCTTCTAGAACAATGTAGTTGTACAGTGCAGAACAATAGAGCCCCAATTGTCAGCCCACAACCCCAAAAACCCTGATAAAAAAAGTTTGCTAACTATGAAATTCATATGAGATCGCTACAGGACAATAAAAGTGCAATGTTCAGCCAACCAACTCGAGTCCACCTATCAATTTGTATATCGCGGAAGTGTGGGTGCTATTTGTAGGAGAAAGAACAATAAAGACTCTAATTTCGGCCCGCCAGGCCGTGAACCCACGATCCAAAAACTGCCTAAGTATGGAACAAGGGATCCACATATGCTGTATAAATCTCATTCCATACTTTATATAGAGACTATGTCCACAAGTTCGCGTGTCAATTTGTATATTGCAGAATTTTAGGTGCTATTTGTAGGAGAGGGAACAATAGAGACTCTATTTTTGGCCCATTAGGCCGCAAACCCGCGATCCAAAAACTACCTAAGTATTGAATGAAGGATCTGCATATGTTCTAGAACAATACAAATACAATGTTCAACCAAGCAGCCCATAGGTCCTCCTGTCGATTTGTATATTGCAGAAATATGGGTGCTATTTGTAGGACATAGAACAATAGAGACTCTTTTTTCAGCCAGCCGGGCCGCGAACCCACGATAAAAAAAGTGCCTAAGTATGGAATGAAGGCTCCACATATGCTCTATAAAATCTCATGTCTATAGTTTATATAGAAACTCATCTCCGCAAGACCCGCTTTCAATTTGTATATCACGGAACTGTAGGTGCTATTTGTAGAACACCGAACAATAGATACTCGATTTTCAGCCCACCAGGCCACAAACACGTGAAAAAAAAAGTGCCCAAATATGGAATGAGGGATTCACATATGTTCAATAAAATCTCATGTCCATACTTTATAAAAGTACATGTTTACTATGTATTGCTCATTTTTTGAAATACTATTGTATCACTCGACCGACCACATTGTACAAACTTTGTCATCTAATTAAATTATGTAATATAAATATTTAATAGTAATAATTTTCCCTAGGTCAGCTTCTGAATTTGTATATCATGGAATTGTCAATGCTATTTGTAGAGTGCCGAACAATAGATGCCCAATTTTTTGTCCGCCAACCCGACAACCACCGATCCAAAAAAGTGGCTAAATATGTAATTAATACGGAATCGCTTAAGGACAGAAAAAAGTGCAATGTTGAACCAACCAACCCGCAAGTTCGCCTGTCAATTTGTATATTGTGGAAGTGTAGGTGCTATTTGTAGGACACATAACAATAGAGGCTCAATTTTCAGCCAACCAGGTCGAGAACCCGCCCGCCAGGCAGAGAACCATTGGCCCTTCACGTCTCCTAGGTATATCTTCTGCTCTTTTTCTTTTGTAACCCGCCCGACCGCTTTCCATACTTAGGTATTTCTTGGAATCATTTTCTCCATCGCCACTGCCTTCATGCTTGTTTCCAGATATGCAATAATTAAGCTTTAATGCTAGTATCCATCCTGCAACAACCATTAAAATTGTCATTAATGTCCAGAAATCTAGAGAAGATTTTTCATTAGTATGAATTAAACTCAGATTTTCGCACAAGCATGTTATCCTTTCCAAGTATTCAGTTCAAAGGCGACACAATCTTTTTTTTTGTGCGCCGATGGGTGGGTGCTTTTAACAAATTTTTGATTCTTAAATCTCTTTTCACCGTCACCGCCACCTTCGCACTTTTTTTCTAATTGTGTAATTAGTGAATTGTGATGGTCACATGTCATTTCGCACGAACCCTGAAAATTGTCATTGATCAGCGAAAGGATCGAGGAGATATTCCATTGATACTCATTAAACCATAATTTACGGAGGATTATATTATCCCTCCCCGATTTTCATTTTAAACATCGTCTCGAGTAAACAAAAATTCTTAATAACTTTTGGCAGCAGTTCTCTCCACAAATAGTAAACACATTGGGGCATAATGGCCAGAGGTTCCACTATTCCAGGGCATATTCTTACTATTCATCTCCCTCCACATAGGAGCAAAATAGGAGATGGTCCCTTGGTACACCGAGAGATATATTTCAAGCCAAAAAATTCCATGGCAACCCTGGCTTCTCAGAGAACCTGCCTAGTTGCAGTCATGGCTGTCGTAGAAGTTTATGCCATGAATTCTGAGCTGGAAGAAGATGATTTGATGGACAATAATATGACAATGAATGATGACAATGCAGAGAATATTCCCACTCCTGGGCCGAAATTGAAATCAACCATAACGTACGGACCTTCCCAGCTCCGTGATGGCAGTCATGACAACACCAAAAGAAGTTTTAGAAAATAAACCGACGGTGAACGCAACAACCACTTTGCACCGTGAAAGTAGGAATTCGAGAGTTCCAAATTAGTCTGTTCTGGGCGGAAGAGTTTCAATGTAAAGAAATGATATGTTGATGATCCCAGAGATATATTTCAAGCCAAAAAAATATTGTTTAACATTTTCGGGCATCAGGTCCAAAACTCTCATTGCTACAATGCATTTTCCTACTTATCATCTCCTTCTACCCAAAATGGACTAATTTGGGCCTTTGGAATTGCACATGCAAGCTATTTTTCGTTTTCTTCGTCAGGGAAAGCTTCTGAAAAATATCAATTTTAGCAAAGGATGATTCATCGAGGAGAAAACTCCAAGGATCTTGCACACTGCGAAACCCATGGCTGTGTTTGTCGCAGATACCTTCAATGTTTTGGCCCAAAGAACTGGGTCCAATTTCTAAGCATAGATGTGCAGTACTTGGTGTTTTTCTTATTTTTTTAAATGGATTTGCTATTAATTTTTTTTGCCTTGGACTCTTCGTTGCTGCCTCTTTTCTGGGTTTAACGCATGTTCTAATTGCCATTCTTCGGTGCTCTCATTCTTCTTTGATCTTGTGTTTACTAATACCAATGCACAATGTTGCAGCAAAATCGTTATTCTTGTTTCTAGACATGAAATTATTAAGTTTTAATGCTAACAACCCATAATGAAAAAAGTTTAATACTTGAGTTAATATGTTTCACTAATGGAAGAATGTATCAAGAACATAGTTACACCCACACGTTCCAATAAAATCTAATCTTCAATAAATCATTTGCTGGCAATTAGTACAAAAGCAAGTTTAGTAGCTAAGTTGATATGTTACAGTCATGGAATAATGTATCAAGAACATAGCTGTACACACACATTGCAATCAAATGTAGTCTTCAACAACACATTTGCTGACAATTAGTAGATAATGGTTTTGCAACAATGGGGCTTCTTTGAAACCAATTTGCGCTTACGAAAACTGCCTTCTGCCTTTCTATTTTTCCACTCTTTTATTCCCTCTATTTTCTCTTCCTGGTTACTTAATCGTTTATTTTCCCAAGAATGCATTGCTCCGCAACTTCACAGATTCACATGTTTACAACGACCTCTTCCCCTTTTTTTAAACTGACCCTCTATTTTTCCTTGTCCCACAACTGGCACCCGGAGTTTCGCCATATACAAATTGACAGGTGGACTTGTGCGGTGGTCTGGTCAACATTGCACTTCTACTTTTCCATGACCTCCAAACAACATTCGTAGCTCCGCTATATACAAATTGACAGATATACAAATTTGCAACCGTTCTTAGATCATACACTTTTCTGTATTACGGTCCACCTATCATGCCCTTTTTCGTGGTGCACATTTTTGCACTGAAAACTTTCAAGAAATACAATTTAACCATTGGGTCCTCGCATATTTAGTGGAACAATTGTCACCCCATTTTGAATCCTGTCAGTCTGCTTTCTATACTTCACCATTTGTTCAAATTTCTTTGGGGAATCATCGCTTTGGCGGGTTCAAGATATATTCAGTACGTAGTGGTTGTTTCCTGTGCCCGTGCCCCTTTGCAATTAGCAATTGGAAATTATATATAAGATCTTATTTCTACGCATGCAATTAGAAATTTCCATATTCCATACTTAGCCACTTTGCCAGAATTCTGCAAATATACAAACCGGAGGCTGAACTGCCCCATCATGATCTCTTCCGTTTTACACATTTTGCACTAAAAAATTCTGAAACATGAAATTTCACCATGCAACACTCGGCTATCCTGACTATTCCCGTAACCCTTTTTTGAATCCCGTTCGACCGCTTTTCAGAACTTGCCATTCTTTCCTTGCTCTCCGTCGTCTCCGTCACCTTCGCACTTCTCTATAATAAAACAAAATAAAAAGTTATATATATATATATATATATATATATATATATATATATCTTGTTTCTAAATATGGAATTACTGACATTTAATTCTTACAAGTCATCATGCAGAAACCATATATATTGTAATTTTTGGGTGAAAGGCTTGAGGACATCTCGTATTCATGCGCATTAAACCAAAATTTGATGCGCATTAAACTAAAATTTGTGGGGGGATTATATTATCCCTTTCGAGTGTTCATTTCAAAATCATGAAATCCCGTTCACACGGCATGGCCTTCGCATGTTCATGAAACCTCCATTCCTTAATTGCTCTTTGTCGTACCTGCCACCTTCGCATTTCTAAATATACAATAAATAAAATTTACTTCTAACAGTTCATCATGCACCACCAATACAAATTGTCATTAATCAACGAAAGGCTCGGGGAGCTTTCCCATTCATAAGCATTTAACCAAGATTTAGCAAAAAGTTTCATTATTTGCTCTAATTGTTCATTTAAACCATCATCTGCAGCAAAGCAACCTTCTCATAAACCTATGGCATCAACTCGGCACCAGTTCTGTGGAGATATAGTGAACATCTTCGGGCATGAGAACCAGAACTTCCACTGGTCCAGGGCA
>ML783478.1:478492-495781 GCA_009831015.1 Picea engelmannii | reverse complement strand
TACACATACCTAGACGCTTTAAAAATCAATATCAATATAGATTATGATAATACAAGATCAATTAAGATAAAAGGTAGTTGGTACAAATATCTGGATGCTTTAAAAACAATATAAACATAAGTCATGATTTTAATCATTACACTTGTAGAAAATACTATCTTGAATTGATAATTATTTCAGTTTGAGAAACAAAATATTTTTTAAAAATAATTTGTGTAAAATATATATTAAATAAAAACTAGTTCATGTAATTTTTTCAATATTTTAAAAATCAAAGTCAATATAAATCATCATTTTAATGGCTACACTTGTAGAAACTATTAAAAATAAAAAATAAATTAAGAATAACATTTTGTTTAAAGGAAAAAAATTGTAAATAATTTCTATAAAATTCATATTAATTCAAATTCTATTAAAATAAAAAATATATATAATATTTTAGAAAAAAAAAAATCTTTTTTAAACAATTTCTATAAAATTCATATCAAATCAAATATATATAAATATTTTAGAAATCAAAATCAATATAGATCATGATTTTAATCATTATATTTATAGAAAATACTCTCATGAACTAATAATAATTCTCTCTAAACTTTTAAATTCAAATAATTAATATTTAAAACATTTTAGACTAATTCTTTGTACAAATAATATTAAAAATTGTCATTTTAAACTAATTAATATTAAATTGAATGACAATTGTCTAATGGTTGTAAGCATATTCATGACAATTGTTTGAGATTTTGATAGGGACGCTTTATGGACAAAAAATAGATGGATAACCAATATATCTCTTTGGGATTTTGATAGGGATGTTCAGTAGACAAAATTATGGTAAATTTGAATTTTTAAATATTTATTATATATAGAAAGTAAAGTATTTATATAAGTTTAGGAAGAAGGAAATATCTAATTTGTGTTATCTATAAGTTTTTAAATGAAAATATAATAATTTTTTATATTTAAAAGAAGATTAACTTTGTTTCTAAATACTAAGTTTAATTTATTAAATTTTATTAAAAAAAATATATAAAATTATATAAAAAGCAGATAAAATTTAGAAAATTTATATTTCAGTTTTATATAATCATTTTAAATATTTCTTGAAATAACTTTCAATGTAAGAAACGATGACCTATATTTGTATACCTAAATGAGAATTGTTTTAAAGGGATGACCTATATTTGTAATATGTAAATGAGAATTGTTTTAAAAGTGCCACGTCCACTTGTATAAAATTGTTTTAGATGTTAGTTTTAAATATTTGTATTGTTGAATTTTTTGTTCAACTAAGTTGGATTAATGGTGAGGAATATGAGTGATATTTGTAATATTTGATGTTATTTAAAAGTTTGAATTTTAAAATACGAATGTTGATTTCTTTGGTGAGTGACAAAGTTGATTTTCATAAATTTATTTAAGTACAGCCAATCACATTCATTTTAGAATTGACAAAGCTTGTAATGTATTCTATAAAAGGTGAATACTTCCACGTGTATAAGCCTGGGAAGTCCGATTATGAATCCATTCCTGCGCACTGAAATACATGAATCCAATTAAATAACAAGAAGCCTCCTTGTGGAATACAACCAAGTCCGAAGTACGCCTCCAGTGAGAGGATCAAGACCATGATATCATGTGCACAGAAGATGAAAAACAATCGAGTGAGGAAAGAACTCCGTCTCCCGACTCAGCAGTTGGCCACCACTGTCATGATCAGTTTCATTATTGGTGACCATATCTTTCCGAGATCATAACTTGAAGAACCGTCATATTAAGTCATGCTTGCGCCATGCATGAGAGAGAACACAGGGTGCATATATATATATATATATATCCAGGCAAGGCAAATATATATGAGCCCCGTAAAAAGAACAGTATGTATTCAGGCATGCATATCCACTGCTATTGGTATCGAAAATATTCAGAATTTTTAGTTGTAACCTAATTTTTAGTGGTAACCTAACTCTGGCCCTGGATCTACCTACTGGAAAATTATTATCGACAGTTATTATTTTTGGTGGAGATGATGGAAGGCTGCATCATATACATACGTGTATTCTACATAGGGATTCTGACCTCATCTGAGTTAGTTAGCAGTGTCGTGTACATGCGATTTGCGTTTGGAAGGTAAACGGTAATCCATTTATCTAGATGATTCCATAAGTTGTCCGTTTGAATGAATGAATGGATTTGTGTATGTCTATCCACAAGGGTTTTGAGACGACGATATATTGCTTGGAGATCATCGTAGACCGTTGGAACTTGGAAGTGCGAGGGAGAAGGTGAACGCATAGACTTGATGACGTGCCGTCCACGGCACGTGTTGACGATTTGTTGAAAACTGAATAAATTAGGTGAGAGAAACATCCTTGCGTAAATTAGGTGGGAGAAACATCCTTGCGTGGATTGCATTGGGCTGCGATCGAATGTTGTTGCCAATTATGCCAATAAAAAAAGTTGCAGAGAGACGAGGATAATAGTATTGAAATCCCATTGGGAGGTTGTTTTTTTTTGTTTTAAATTTCATTGCCGGCCCCACTTATAGTGACGCCCTGGCCCATCTACCCACATTCCGCTTACAGTAACTCTATTCATGCATATAGAGCTTTCCAGAGCATCATTTATTCCCTTGGAATTCCAGTACAGGTATACCAAACATTCCTTCTTTGAGTATGTTATTCAGTAACCCTGCAATTTTGTTTGTTACCAGCTAAGGGAAGCCTAAACATGTGAACAATATGAAAAATATTTAGCAAAAATAAGATTAGATGATTGGGATTGCTTGTAACCCTAAAATCCGGAAACCAGCAGGGCTATCGCCGACCACGAATGATAAGGGTGAATCTGTTCAGAGATGGGAATTAATATTCGAGGGAGCTTTTGCGAGGCAAATTCCTCTCCAGATCCGCAAGTTAGACTCTCTGCTATGAGAGGGTAATTACTAATTGATAACATTCCCAACGGTGATCCTCTAGATTTCATGCATTGCAATGCCGAAAGAGCCGATTATTGGTTTGAACGTTTTTTTTCGTTGTAATTTCCAATGTGCGTTTTAGAATTTTATGCGCTATTGGTCGGCGTAAAATTTTACTGCGGTGCATAATGAACGCAATAAAATGAATCTGTAAATCAGAAAGGCTACAATTAGGAAAAAACGAAGGCAGAAATATAAGTGATGTCAGGTATGCTTTGTGATTTTTGTACTGAATCCGCGCACCGTATGTTAAGTTATAAACTTTGAAATAACTCTATATATAATCATCTTCGAAATAGACGATCATATATAATCACCTTCGAAATAGACGATCGGTAAGTAAGTACTGGTTTGCGTTGCATTTACCATAATTGGATGATCGGGTGCTTAAGGTTGGAGTGTGGGATAAGTCGTAAGTATTCTATATTTTTCTGAAGCACACGTTTTACAGGAGTTGAAAGGAATTTGCCCGTAAAAATAAACTGGACTATTCCCCCACAATCTGCAATTGCGTCTTAAAAATTCAGTCTCAATAGATCTAAATGACCTAAAGTTTGATTTGAATAACAAAATATATTATTTCAACAATTTAGAAGTTTCCTGACTTTTGAAGAGATAAAAAACGAGGTAGTTACTACTGACAAAACAAGAAATGAAGGAGACAATACAGAATAGAGAGATCAAGAATGGAAAATGCATAGCTCAATTGTATTAGTTGATAGTCTAAAGATATAAAGGGAAAACAAAACCACCAAATCAAGAAGTCAGAACCAAATCCTAAGTACAACTCGCCAGAACACTTGTAGTGTACAGTCATACACTGTTGAGGTTATAACTAGCACTCCCTCTTAAACTCAAGAGTTACAAACATAAGCACTGATAAAGCCCAAGTGTTGTCTCTCAAAATCAAAAATGGTTTTTCCCAACAAAATTGAAGCGTGATTTCAGCATTATTGACTAGCTCACGTATTAAATGAAAGAGAGTGTCAATGTGCTTGTTTTTCTTATGAAAAACATGGTTTCTTGATAAAACAATTGCTGAAATATTGTCACGGAAGATAGAGTTGGCTCATTTTCTGTATGTGACATCACATTCAATAGTCTTCGCAACCACACAGCTTGACAGGAAGCTGAGGTAGTAGTGACATACTTTGTCTCTCAAGGAGATATTGAGACAATGGGTTGCTTCTTTGATGCCCAAGAAATCAGATTCGTGCTGAGGTGAAAAGCATACCCTAAGGTGCTTTTCCGGTCATCTAGGCTGCTTGCAAAATCACCGTCAGTGTAGCCAGAAAGATTGACTGTACCATAATCCAAAATTGAGAGTGCCATCAACATATCTCAGAATCCTTTTTGTCATCTTCTAGTGAGAATCTTTGGGAGATTCCATAAGCCAGGAAACAAAGCCGACTTAATATCAGGCCTAGTTGTTGTAAGATACAACAAACTGCCTACTAAACTTTTGTACAAAGTAGAATTCCCTATAGAGCCTTCATCTTGCTTGCTCAATTTTGTGCCTACGGGTATAGGAGTTTCTGTTGGATTGCAGTCTTCCATACAAGATCTTTTGAGGATGTTTGTTGAATACTTTTGCTCACAGACACAAATCCCTTTGGTTGATTGGTGAACCTCAATCCCCAAAACATATTTCATTATCCCAAGATCTGTCATATGAAACTTAGATTGCATGGCATGTTTAAAACTGGTTAAGTCAAGATTTCCAATATATATCATGTCATCAACATAAAGACAGACAATCATAGTTTTACCTTGTTGATCTGTTTTGGTGTATAGAGTTGGCTCATTTTGGCTTTTCTTGAAACCACTCTTGATCAGGTAAGTATCAATTTTGTTGTACCAAGCTCTTAGAGCTTGCTTTAAGCCATACAAGGCTTTCTTCAACCGATACACTTTGGTTGGCTTCTCTTTGAATTCAAATCCAGGTGGTTCATCCACATATACCTCTTCTTCTAAGACACCATTCAGGAAAGCTGACTTGACATCCATCTGGTATACTTGTCATTTTTTTTGAGTTGTTATGGCTAAGAGAGTCCTTACAGTGTCCAACCTTCCTACCGGAGAAAAAGTTTCACCATATTCAATACCCGATTTCTGTGAGAATCCTTTGGCAACAAGTCTTTCTTTGTGTTTTTCAATCTACTCTGTTTCATTGAGTTTAGTTTTGTAAACCCACTTGACACCAATACTTGTTTTAAGTTTGGGCAGATCAACAAGATCCCATGTCTTGTTCTTCTCAATGGAGTCAATCTCTTGGTTCATGGCTTGAACCGAATGTGGATCTTTAGTTGCCTCTTTAAAAGATGTAGGTTGACATGACATTAATGAAAAAAGATTTTGTTGATCAATATCATTCAATTGTTGATGGATCTGTCTCAAGCTTCGAGTTCGCTATTTTTGAAGTTCAGAGGCTTTCTTCAAGAAGAGTTGTCATGAGAACTTTTAGGCTGTCCTTGTACCTGCAATCTTGGAAGGACATGATGATGTTGCGGTCCTGAATTTTTTGTGTGTTGAAAAAGTGGTAGCAATGGATTTTGACTATCCATAGGGCGATTTTCAAACTCACTCCAGAACTGATTTTCAAGAAATTTGACATCATTGCTTTGAATGAGTTTCTTTGAAATCAGATTGTAGAGTCTATAGGCTTTGGATGTCCCACTGTATCCAACAAAAATGCATTTCTCACTTCGATCATCAAGTTTCTTCCTCAATTCGGAAGGTATATGAGCGAATGCAATGCATCCAAACGTCCAAAGATGAACAACATTCAATTTTGTCCCACTCCATGCTTCTTGGGGGACCTTCATCTTGACACTAGTGGTTGGGGATATATTCAGAAGATAAACTGAACATGCTACAACTTCAACCCAAAATAAATTTGACAGACATTTCTCTTCGAGAAGGGTACTTTCCATGTTCATTATAGTCTGGTTTTTCCTCTCAACCAGTCCATTTTGCTGTGGAGTATACATCGTTGTGGTTTGCATGATTATGCCTTGTGATTTACAGAAATTTCCAAATTTTGTTCAATAGTATTCTCCTCCTCCATCTGACTGGAGAACCTTCACATATTTCCCACTCTAATTTTCAGCTTCAACCTTGAACTCCTTGAACTTTGAAAAGTTTTCAGACTCGAGTCTTAGGAAATAGATCCATATTTTCCTGCTAAAGTCATCAATAATTGTTATAAAATAAAAACCACCACCTATTCAATTTGTTTGCATTGGTCCACATCGGTCAGTGTGAACCATATTTAAGTGTTGTTTGGCTTGAGTGGAGGATTGTGGAAAGTTTGTTCTCTTATGTTTTCCAAGACTGCAAGACTGACATGGGGGATTTTTCTCTTTTAAGATAGGTATACCTTTGAGCATGGAGTGCTTCTGCAAAAGGATTAGACATTGAAAGGGAAGATGTCCAAATATTGCATGCTCAATCATAGTTTCATTGGGGGTGGATGCACTTTGTGCATAAGATTGGGTCAAATTTGCAGTTCTAAGGGTGAGGGGAAACATTCTATTCCTAGTCATGTGGATTTCATAAATCAATTTTCTGTTGGGAGGTTTGTCATATATCCTACATGATGCTCCTTCAAAAAATACCTTATACCCATTTTCAACTAGTTGTCCTACACTTAACAGATTGTGTTTCAGATCTGGAACGTGATAGACATCGTTTATGTCTTTCTTTACATCTTGTTTAGTGAGAATAGGTATAGTTCCTTTTCCTTGAACTTTAACTAATGATTCATCTCCAAGTGTAATATCAGATGAAATAGAGGAATCAATTCAAGAAAGTAAATCTTTGTTACATGTCATGTGATTGTTGCATCCACTGTCCAGCAACTAGAGGTCCTTGCGTTGTTCTTCAGTTTTTTGAAATTAGAAAAACATCTCATTTGAGGTGTCTCCTTCATGATTTGTGACATGGGCTATGCCTAAGTGTTGATCTTCTTGCTTCTTCCTGCATTCAGATTCATAGTACCCATATTTTTTGTAGTAATAACATTGTATGCTTGCTTTGTCATTTGATCTCCTCCCTCTCTCTCTTTGAGGCTAGAAATTTTGATTCTGATTTTGATGTGTGGTACCTTCACCTGAGTGATGGTTTCTTCGACTTCTCTCTCTTCCTCTATGACCTCTGCCTCTGCCTCTGCCTCTCCCTTTGCTGAAGGAGAATTTAGTCTTGAAGGAATTGGGTATTAACTCATCTACTAGATGCAATTTGGTCTCATGTGACAACAGATAACCCATGTGATCTAAGTGGATATTGGTGGTCGCCCACCTATTCCAACTGGCTCCTTTTGTCAGTTATTAGTTCAACACGTTCTTTTGTACTTCTTTGTAATTATGGATTCTAAAATTTTGGGGTTGTTTGAATCCCTACACATATTCCAGGTGGATACTAGTGGCCTCTCACCTAATCCAACTAGCTTATTTTCTATTTTTTCATGTCAACACATCTTGTTGTACTTTCAGGCCCATTTTGGATCCCTAAAAAATGTTTTTCTGTCTCTCCATAATCAAATTGCAGACAAAGATAGAGTTTGATGGCGTAATATGTATTTCTCTAAAAGACCTTTCCAAGGGGATATCACGTGACTAAAACAGAGGTCGTATGAAAAATTTACGACCCCAGGAAGTTGAGGTGCCAACTTATCCATAGGAGCCCACATGACTTTTGGCATTTCACCTCCTAGGGTTAGGTTTTTGGATGTCTAGGGTTTTGGAATTCATGAGTAATATTAAAAAGGCATTTGGAGCCTCACTGTAGTCATTCTGCTCAGAAGGATGCACGTAGCATCCACATCTCTTCTTAGAGATAACTACCACCATTCAAACAAGTGTTTCAGTTCTATAGTTTTATCGTTTCATCCTATTTCATTTATTCAATAGAAGACATTGTTCACTTGATATTTGTGTTGTTGTTCATATCTCTATGTTTATTGTATTCAGTCTATTAATAAGTTCGTTCTGCTCCTAAATCTGGATCAGTGGTATCAGAGTAGTCTGCTCTTCATTTATTTTTCTTCATGCATGTCCCCGACAAGATCTCGGTACAAGAAGTTGGGACTCAAACCAATCGATTCGTTGAAAGATTATCCACGCCGAGCCCAATAAAAACCCATGGGAGACAAAAAGAAAGATGATGGAGTAGGAGATCCTTTTAAAATGTTTCTTGAGGAATCCCTTGCATGAAAAAGTAATGAAATGATGGACAACTTTGTGCAGATCCTTCGGTGGTTTCCCACAGGAGAAGCATCTTCATCAAGTGACCATGGAACCCCCTTCAAAGTACAAGTAAATTTTGATATTCCATTATTTGAAGGACTTATACATGTGGATCTTGTCGATAAATGGTTGAATCTGTTCGAAGGGTATTTTTCGGTCCAGAATTTTTTAGATAGGGAAAAGATTACGTTTGCACTTCTCAAGGTCATCCCCCATGTTAAGGACTCGTTGGACACTTACTCTAAGCAAAGGGCCATAGAGGAATCTACAATATTTGTCGTTTCCCCTACATGCGACTCCTTCCAGGATGCCATTAAAGAGCAATACTGCCATGTTGGAAGCTACGAGGACAGTACACCAGATTGACCACCCTGTGTCAAGAAAGGGACCAAACAGTACTAGATTTCACCAATATTTTCCATACCCTGCACACCAAGTTGGGTATGAAAGACTCTGAGCGACATATGGTTCTAAAATACGGTGGATATTTGCATAGATACATTAAAAAAGAAATGGTTTTTTTGGACATTGCCTCATTGGGTACAGCCTATAGATATGCTTTCAAGATCGAGAACAAATTTAAGAAGAAGAGTTAAGAGTTTCGATCTGCAAACTCCTCATAGCCGAAGCAGGGAAAAGGCGGCCCCAACCCACACAGCAAGGGATAGAGAAAAGATGGCCACTCTCAGGACAACTAGTCCAAGCCACAACACAAGAAGGGCAATGAGAAGATGAAGAAGGACATGGGAAAATGGTGTAAATACCATAAAATCCCTTGGCACAACATTAAAGAATGTCGCTCCAAGCAGTCACTCGTGGACAAGCTGAAGGCTTCCATGTCAGAGGCCGATTATGATTTTGAATCAAATATAGAAGGAGGGAAGTGGATTATCGATTCCAAAAACAGTGCCACTATCGCTACCACCAAAGTCCAGCCAAGCGAATGAGAATAACAAGAGGAAGGGGAACGCCTCTTTCACTCACATATGTGGGTAAAGGAGGCTCCGCTTTATTTCATTGTTTATAGCGGCTATCAAAAGAACCTGATCTCGGCAGAATTCATCAAGCAGTTGGACCTGCCAATAACATCGCACCCGCAACCCTACACCATCAACTGGCTTCTCTAGGGAAGAGATCTTCATATCAGCCAATAGTACCATCTTCCCTACGACATCAAGCCCTTCCAAGATGAGGTATTGTGTGATATTTCTCCCCTTGAATTTTGTGATGTTATTTTAGGACAACCATATTTGTGGAAGTGACATGTTGTGTATGATTCTAGACCCCATAGTGTTATTATTACTTTGGGTAGACAATTGTACAGGATATCAGAGGTAGCGTCGCCTACTGCTATTTCTTTAATCTCTGCTAAGTAATGTAGTAAGGTCATTTCACAGACATGGAAGTTCGTCTTCTTTGTGCTATGTGCTCACAGTAAGAAGAAGGTCATCGCCACATCCATTGTAATGTCCCTTTCCAAATAGGAGCTCTAGAGAGGAGGCTTAATGGTCTAAATCGCCCTGTTAGACTATAGCTAGGGCCAAAGAGGGGTAAACAGGGTTACTAGAGGTCACTCCAGTCATAGGTGTTATATTCAGAAAGTGACATTGAGCTAAAAAGGGTTAAAAGAGCTTTAAAGTCATTATGAGCCAAAAATAGAAGTCAATAGTGAATTAGGGTTTCAACAATGATTTAGGGTTTTGGAAGTCAACAGTGAATTAGGGTTTCAGCATGATTTAGGGTTTTGGAAAGCTATAAAGGAAGGGTCAGTGACCTAATTCATCATTATGCAGATTACAACTTGTCATTGAGGAGAAGAGGCGCATCTCACGAGAGATAGTTCAGTGTATTCTAGGAGGAAGACACCAGTTGGCTGATTTCGGTGTTGAAAGACACACCCTAGTCATCGGGAAGATCATCCAGGTCTTCCATCATTCTTCATTGATTCTGCAGTGCTCCCATATTCCGGGTATTATCTTTTAGTTGCTTATTTGTATTCCGGCTAAGATCCTTTTGTCTTTTGATCTAGCCGAGTGTTGTTATTTTATTCAGTCGCAGTTTCTTATTTGTATTCCAGCTAAGATCCTTTGTCTATTGATCTAGTCGAGTATTGTCAGTTTATTCAACCACATTTGACCATTTTGTAATCCACAGAGATATCATAATACAAACTTTAAAGTCCTTTGCCATGTTTATTATTTGTATGATCATTTATATGTTGTAAACCTTTGATCCTACACGCACATTAGTAGTGTTTCCTAGACTAGCCAAGTTGGGAACATTACAGTGGTATCAGAGATTTATTCCTACTAGCCTGTGAGTAAAGACAGTGAGTGTAGCAGAAGACCTAGAGGGTCTTGAACACATAGGTGAAAAATATTTCACTTACAACATGCATCAGGAAAGAAGGCATAGGCTTGATTTCCCCCCTTTTCCTCCTAGCTCAGAGGAAGAGGAAGAGGCACACAGAGAAGCAGAGAGAAGGGAAGAGCGTGAGGCTGAGCACGAGGCAGAGAGGATGCTAGGAGACAGACATGAGTGACCAGAGGGTAGTGGCAAGGCCCCCGTAGATACAGAGGGAACTTTCATGCAGGTTATCAATGCTATGTTAGCTAGTCAACAGACCATGTCTCATTCCTTGGCATAGGTGGTTGATAGATTGGCTAGAGTGGGCACCCCAGATACACAAGTCCCGCATGCAGCATAGCGGAACTCGAGAGTAGGTAGTAGACCCCAGTCACCCTCTCGCACATACACCTTTGCGAGTATGATTCCTCGACCCTTGTTTCCCAGTTTCCAGAGGGCACCCCCATTAGCAGCACCGCCACCGATAGCACAGAGGCCACCCACTCATACCGATGACATTGAAGAGTATAGGAGGGAGTACACAACATTGGGTCATGACTTCCATCAGGACATGACCTTAGTCGAGTATTGTGGACTTAGACTCAGGAATCTCCCTAGAGAGCCACAGAGAGGAGGACCACAACAGTAGGAGGGGCATAACCTCGATTTCATCCTAAAAGTTGGGAAACTCACCATCCCTTATTTCGACGGAACACCCAAATACACCGCTAGAGCTTGGGTACAAAAGCTAGACACATATTACAATCTCAACCAGATGACCGAGACAGAGGCCATCAGTTTCGAGACCTTACACTTGGAGGGTGGGGCACATGAGTGGTGGTACCATGGACTGGTGACATTGGGTCACAGTCGCATCACCTTCTATAGGGAGTTTATAGATAGGCTCATAGACAGGTTTGACAGGAAGGATCCCGAGATACACTTCAGGGATCTAGCCCAGTTGAGACAAACTAGCACAGTAGAGGCGTTCATCATAGATTTTCAGTGGGTAGCCATGACAATGAAAGATATATCAGAGCCCAGGTTGATCATGCTATTCACAGAAGGACTCACAGAGCCTTTAAGAGGATGGGTTAAGGCATACAGGACTCCCACTTTGCAGGATGCCATCCTTCGCACTCGAGATCTGGTAGACTCAGTGCCAAAGACTAAAACTTTCTCCAAACCATTTGTGCCCCAGAGGGATCGAGACAGGAAACCATTCCAGAGAGAATGGAAGGGCAAGGAGAAGTTGGATGATGAGACTAGGTGAGAGATTATGAGGAAGAACCTTTGCTTCAACTGTAGATATCCTTGGGTCCCAGGCCACAGGTGCATGTGCAAGGGAGAGATTCATTATATTGAGGTATCAATAGACAACGTGGACAGTGAGGAGGAGGAGAAGGACATTGGATCCACTAGTTCAGAGGAGGATTCAACACCAACAGAGGAGCAACCTCCTTCTCGACCACCGACACCAACAAGAGACCATCCTCCAATCATCCCACAATCGCCAGAACAGGCTAACAGGAGGAAACCAACAAAGGTAGTTGTTATAGTGACCCTTTCTAGTGTTCCTAGGTATGACACCCTCCATATTAGAGGGATTATTTAGGGGCAACGGGAAATCACCCTGATAGATGGTGGGGCCACCCACAACTTCATCGACACTTCACTAGTATCGAGGCAGGCACTTCATACAAAGGAGTTTGAGGGGTTTGATGTTGGGGTAGCATATGGCCACATAGTGGAGTGTCTAGACATAGTTCCAAACTTAGAGATGAATTTAGGAAACTACACAGTGAGAGACACATTTTATGTGGTTGACCTATCAGACAAAGATGTGGTGTTAGGAGTTCAGTGGATGATTACCTTGGGAAAAATCACTACCAACTACCAAACCTTGGAAATGGGATTCAAAGATCAGGATGGGAAGAAGGTTGTTCTAAGAGGTATGTCGATAGGAGCACCCAGGATAGTTTCAGCCAAGAGGATGGAGAGGATATTTAGACATAGGGAGATAGCATATGTCGCAGAATGCTTGATCACTACTGAGAAGGATTCGGAAGGTCGACAACAATACCATACAGAGATCAAGAATTTATTGGGATGACATCAACAGGTCTTTAAGGCAATTACACCAGGGAAAGCACCTGATAGGGGGTTTGAGCACACCATTGAGTATGAGGAGGGGGCCAAACCTATGATCACCCCCGCTATCGTCATCCTAGGAGTTTCAAGGATGAGATAGAGAAGGAAATCAAGGAATTGTTGGCGATGGGACACATCAGACCAAGAAACAACCCATTTTCTTCTTAAGTTTTCTTAGTTCTGAAGAAGGATGGCAATATGAGGATGTGCATTGATTATCGAGCCTTGAATAAGAAAACCATCAAGAACCGATACCCTATCCCACACATTGACAAGTTGATGGATGAACTGCATGGGGTAGTTTTCTTCTCAAAAATTTATCTATGCTCTAGATATCATTAGATCAACATCTGAGAGAAGGACATAGAGAAGACGACATTTCGATGTCATTTTGGACACTTCGAGTTCCTGGTTATGCCATTTGGGCTAACCAATGCACCCTCTACATTCTAGTATTGCATGAACCATATATTTAGGGATTAGTTAAGGAAATCAGTCTTGGTTTTCTTCGACGACATCTTGATCTATAGCCGGTCATGGCAAGAGCATATGAGGCACCTGGATAAGGTATTGAGCATCATGGAGGCACAGTCACTATATGCCAAAGAGTCCAAGTGCGAGTTCAGTATGACAGATCTTCTTTACTTAGCCGACATCATTAGCGCACAGGGGGTATAGGTTCACCAAGAGAAGATTAGGGCCATTTTGGATTGGTTGATGCCCAAGAACGTGACATAATTGAGGAGCTTCTTCGAGTTGTGCAACTATTACAGGCGGCTCATCCATGGTTTTTATCATATTGGAGCACTGCTGACAGATCTTACCAAGCATGGGGCCTTCATATGGACTGAGAAATCACAGGAAGCCTTTGATCACATGAAGGAAGTCATGGACACTTGTCCAGTGTTAGCACTACCAAACTTCACCTTGCCATTTGTACTAGAGTGTGATGCATCCGACGAAGGGATCGATGCAGTTTTGATGCAGGGAAGACACCCCATTGTATTCGAGAGATGGAATCTTAGTCAACCTGAGAGGTTGTACTCCATTTATGACAAGGAAATGTTCGCAATCATGCATGCCTTGACCAAGTTCAGACAATATTTGGTGGGTAGCAAATTCGTGGTCAAGACCGATCACAACAGTTTGAAGTATTTCCTTGAGCAGAAGGACCTCAGTGAGCATCAACAGAAATGGGTGACGAAGGTACAGGCATTCAACTTTGACATAGAGTATGTAAAGGGGAAGAAGAGCATTGTGGCCGATGCATTATCGAGGAGACCTGTGGCATGTTCTTTGATGGAGATTTCAGCAAATTAGAAATCCCACTTGTTAGTGGAATATTCCAAGAACAAGTTTGCTTGTGAGGTGATGGATGGGAATATACAGGATGACCAGTATAGAGTCATTGAATATGTCATATTTTACAAGGATAGAGTCTACTTGGTGCCATATTCAGGGCTTAAGAAGAAGATCCTCACCGCAGTTCATGATTCACCTCTAGCAGGCCATCATGGTTTTTTCAAAACCTACAGACATATTAGAGAGAGGTTCTCATGGAAGGGCCTCAAACAAGACGTTATGAGACACGTCAGTTAGTGTGTGACTTTCCAGTAGAAAAAGTCAGAGCATGCTCTTCCAACAAGGCTACTTCAGCCACTCCCCATTCCAGAGCAGAAATGGGAGAGTATATCTATGGACATCATCACATGTCTACCCAAGGTCCAGGGTAAGGACTGTATCTATGTAGTGGTTGATAGATTGACCAAGTTTTCTCACTTATATGACATACCGATAGAGTACAACGCAGTTCAGGTAGCCAAGATTTTCTTTAGGGAGGTCTTCAAACTTCATGGGTTGCCGAAGAACATCATCAGTGACAGGGACATTTGGTTCATAGGGACATTTTGGAGAGAGTTGTTTCGGTTGGTGGGGATAGAGTTGACACCTAGTACCAGCTGTCACCCTCATTCAAATGGGTAGACCGATATTGTCAACAAGTGGGTTGAAGGGTATTTGAGGAACTATGTAGGAGGACAGTAGAGAATGTGGGTAAAGTGGTTACATTTAGGAGAACATTGCTACAACACCACCTTCCACATGTCCATTGGTATGAAACCCTTCCGAGCATTGTACGGATATGATGCTCCCACTTTGGTAGACTTGGTATTCGGGGAGAGAAGAGCTCCCAAGGCCAAGGATTGGATCATAGAGAGTAAAGAGATTATCAAGTTGTTGAAAGAGAACTTGCAGATGGCACAAAATCGACAGAAGATAAGTGCAGACAGGCACAGGATAGAGCGTAGCTTTGAGGTTGGAGATTTGGTTTTCTTGAGACTCCAACCCTACAGATAGTCATCTTTGAAGAAGAGTAGGGATGAGAAGCTCAAGCCTATATTTTATGGTCCTTACAGGATCATGCGCCAAGTAGGAGAGGTTACTTACGAGCTAGAGATTCCAGAGGGGAGCAAGATTCATAACATGTTCCATGTGTCTTGCCTCAAAAAGGCAATGGGACAATTCAATATCACATCAGAGGAGCTTCCCCCATTGGATGAGGAGGGACAGTTGGAGTTAGTTCCGGAGGAGGTTTTGGAGTTTCGGGAGAAAAAAATGAGGAGCAGGGTCATCAGAGAGTGTTTGATCAGATGGAGAGGGCTTCTAGTAGAGGACGCTACTTGGGAGAGCAAGCAGGTGTTGCAGCACCCTGGACTAGTATTGCTTGAGGACAAGCAATTTCGGGAAGGGAGGACTGTAATGTCCCTTTCCAAATAGGAGCTTCGGAGAGGAGGCTTAATGGTCTAAACCGCCTCGTTAGAGTATAGCCAGGGCCAAAGAGGGGTAAACAAGGTTACTAGAGGTCACTCTAGTCACAGGTGTTATATTTGAAAAGTGACATTGAGCTAAAAAGGGTTAAAAATGCTTTTAAGTCATTATGAGCTAAAAATAGAAGTCAACAGTGAATTAGGGTTTCAACAGTGATTTAGGGTTTTGGAAGTGAACAGTGAATTAGGGTTTCAGCATGATTTAGGGTTTTGGAAAGCTATAAAGGAAGGGTCAGTGACCTAATTCATCATTATGCAGATTATGACTTGTCATTGAGGAGAAGAGGCGCATCTCAGGAGAGATGGTTCAGTGTATTCCAAGAAGAAGACACCAGTTGGCTAATTTCGGTGTTTAAAGACACACCCTAGTCACCAGGAAGATCATCCAGGTCTTCCATCATTCTTCATTGATTCTGCAGTGCTCCCATATTCCAGGTATTATCTTTTAGTTGCTTATTTGTATTTCGGCTAAGATCCTTTTGTCTTTTGATCTAGCCGAGTGTTGTTATTTTATTCAACCACAGTTGCTTATTTGTAATCTGGCTAATATCCTTTGTCTGTTGATCTAGTCGAGTATTCTTAGTTTATTCAGCTGCATTCAACCATTTTGTAATCCATAGAGATATCATAATACAAACTTTGCAGTCATTTGTTGCATTTATTATTTGTATGATCATTTATATGTTGTAAACCTTTGATCCTACACACACATTAGCAGCGTTTCCTAGACTAGCCAAGTCAGGAAATTAACATCCATGGCCTCTACACAGAGCCTCTCTTTTCAGCATAAGAAAGTGGACGATATCGAGGAAGAGAACAAAGACATCTTCTCGTCAACCACCAGGATACCGACACACTTCCAAGTCAAGCATCCAATTTATCTAACCCCTGGTGCACCTCTGCCTAATGGACCAGTGTATCGTCGCTCACTAATGGAAAATGATGAAATCAAGCGTCAGATCCAAGAGATTCTTCAAAAGGGGGACATTAGACCCAAATCCTCCCCTTGTGTAAGCCCGATTGTACTGGTGTAGAAGAAGGATGGGACATGGTGTAGCACCCATCCACGGGATGCTAGGCAGAGTAACTATTTATCTAAATACTTACACATTAACAACTTTGTTTTAGCATTATTTCATTGATTTTTTTTATTTACACATTTCTTCTACATCTTCTCAATGATAAATCTAATAACATGATGAAATAAGTAGTAGGCTAACTTTAAGATTTAAGAACTTAAAACATAAGTATACTCAAAATATCGATAACAAAAATATCACTGAAAAATACCTCTTCCTTAGTTTGTAGAAGCTCATCAGTTGTAGTGTAGTCCTGGGCGCTTCCAAGTATTCTTTTCTCGCTTGCCCAGAGTGAAACAACAGAATCCTCCCTGCCAACTAGGAGCCTAGACGGCTTCCTAGCTCCAAGAAACCTTTCGGTTTCTTGGCCCTCCGTGCCTGTGACTCCAAGAACAGCAAAGCACAAATGCTCAAAGAAAACTATCTCAAGAATCATCTCTTCCAAGAATTTCCCAACCTCTCATCATGTTCCAACCTCTCCATCTCCCTCCTCTCTACTTCTTCTCCCTATTCCTCAAGTTTCCATACACACTTCCCCAAGTATCCTCAACCCCCCCCTCATTACTATCCATCAACCTTCCTTATCTAGATATTTTGGGAAAATATTAAATAAAACTAAATATAAATGACTTGCATTAAACAACAATAAATAAAATAAAAAG
>ML783478.1:432048-478345 GCA_009831015.1 Picea engelmannii | reverse complement strand
ATAGCAAATCAAAGAGGGTTTTAAACATGGTAGGAACCAAGTGAGTAAACAATAGTGGAATCTCTAATCCCCAATCAATATTCTCAACTAACATAGAAGCATCCTTCCTTCCTAACCTACTTCCATCTTCCATCCTATCCTTTCCTCTGTTGGACTAAGCTGGAGCGTCAACTATATTGACCTAACTCCAGATAGAACCCATAAGAGGAAGTGTCATACATCTCAACCAAGCTTCCCTAATAGGCAACTAGCAATCGTCATCACACATCTAGGGGAGCGTGACCTCACACAGCCCTCCCACGACTCTAGGTTTCGGAGGATAAACGGTGGGAAATACCTCCACCCCTCCTCATAGAACTAGGGTCAACACCCTATATCGAGCCATACTGTGCAGCTACTGTTCTTAGAGTCACGTCATCAAACATCCACTCTGGGTAAGTTGTGCATCCTGTCAAAACCACACTTACCATAGATCATAGTAATATTTCGAATTATAAATTAAAGAGTAAGTACAACTTATAGCATACAATATCTTCATGATGTCCACGACATCCCAGTTACCTCAATACTATAGTCATTTGGCTATCACATAGTTCATCATCCTGTAGGTTAGTTCACCAATAACACATACTGATGCAGATACATCACAAATTTCTATAAGAATCCATATTTGCATCGATGCTCAATTAAGAAATGTATTCCTATTTACATCATGCATTGCATCTATTATACATTCACAACATAACTGGAATTGGTATACATGTACCGAACTTACCCATTTTAATTTTCATGTTCAAATAATCAAATAACTATCTTTGTCATGAGCATATATCATATAACATACAAATAGGTATAGAGGTACACATCTCAATGTCTAACCAAGTCTAACTAACTCCAAACAATGCTAAATTTTGAATTATTAAGATTAGTAAACAACAATGTTCTAACTACCTAAGGTCAAAATATGGGGCATTACACATGGTGACTCTAAATTGATTACAGAGAATTAAATAAAATCACGGTCAGAAACTGATACCAATTCCCAGGATTGATGACCTTCTTGACCAACTCAAGGGAGAAAAGTTCTTCAGCAAGATTTACCTAAAGTCTAGCTTCCACCATTTTCCCATCAAACCAACTAATGTCTAGAAGACAACTTTCAAATCTAAAGAAGGTCTCTTCGAATGGTTGGTCATGCCCTTTGGCCTAAAAAATGCACCAACCACTTTCATGAGGTTGATGGATGATGTATTGAGACCCTTCACAAACTCTTTTGTGGTAGTATATTTGGATGGTATCCGCATCTTCAACAGAACCTGGGAGGAGCACATGCGACATATTCAATAGGTTTTGAGCACTCTACGACAGCACAAGCTATATGCCAACTTAGAAAAATGTTCCTTTGGCATGAACGTGGTCCAATACTTGGGATACATTGTTGATTAGCATGGGGTACATGTCGATCCCACTAAAATCTAAGTCATTCGTTACTAGCCAGCCCTAACCAAACTAACTGAGCTTCGGAGCTTCTGGGAACTCACCAATTTCCACTGACGGATCGTGTTGGGATTCTCCCATATTGCATGATCCCTCATCCACATGACCAAGGGAGGTGGAAGGGAAATGTTCATGTGGGGGAAGGAACAACAATGAGCATTTGATGATCTTAAGCATCACATGTTCTCATCTCCATTACCCTCCTTGCCTGATCTGTAGCAATCATTCGAGCTTGAGACTGATGCATCTGACTATGTTGTAGGTGCAATTCTCACTCAACATGCTCATCTGGTGGCATACCATAGTGAGACACTCTCAGATACTATTCGAAAATACCCCACCTATGACAAGGAAATGTATTCCATTGTACAAGCCTATTTTCAATGGAAGCATTACATTATGGGAAAGGAGATGATCATCCACACTGATCACAAACCTCTATAGTTCATACAGACACATGGGATGTTGCAGAACGATTGCCAACAAAAGTGGTCCACCTACCTGAAGCAGTTCCATCTCAACATCAAGTATAAGATAGGGAGCACAAATCGTTTCCCCGACTACCTTATTCGAACTCCTATGGCTACACTCGCCACTATGCTCCATTCCTGTGGACATGACGAATTTGAGTGGCCCCAACTTTATAAACAAGATTCAGACTTCACCACCACCTATTATCTCTTGGGTACATGCATGGCTATCCCTGATTTTCACATTCAATAAAGGCTAGTATGCCATCTGGTCCATCTCTGTGTTCCTTCAAGAGAGCGTGCAAAGATGATTTGAGAATCCAACTACAGTTGGGTGGAAGGACACTTTGGCATGGATAAAACTCTGGTCGTTCTCCAGAAACATTTTTATTGGCCAAAACTTCGACATGACAGATCAACAAGTATATCAGATATTGCACTGCCTGTGCCATTTCCAAGCTAGCCATCAAGAAGCAAGGCTTATACACCCCTCTTCCTACTGTCGAGAATCCTTGGGAATCCATATCGATGGATTACATGTCTGGCCTTCCGTCTACCAAGAAAGGAAATTATTTTGTATATGTGGTCGTTGATCGGTTTTCGAAGATGGCCATCCTCACAGCCTGCAAGAAGAACATCATAGTGACAGATATTGCCAAGCTCTTCCTCGAACAAGTGTGGGTCGATTTTGGGATACCACGGACCATCATCTCCGAATGGGACAACAGGTTCTTCAACACATTTTGGTCGAGTCTCTGGTCACTATAGGACACCAAGATCACTAAATCCACATCTTTCCACCCCAAAACAAAGGTCATCAATCGGATGATTGTGCACATCCTACGGATGTAAAACTCTAAGCATCCACGTACATGGGATGGGAGTCTCCCCTATGTTCAACACAGTTACAACAGGGCTCTCCATAGCTCCACCAGCCATAGCCCATTTCAGGTGGGATTGAGATTCCAACCCTTGGGTCCCATTGATGTTTCACTACCTCTGGAAACCACATAGACAGACTCTCCCCATGTTCATTATGAGACCGATAAAGCCACCATATTCATTGAGCGGATTCAACACATCCTCTAATAGGTCCATGATATTTTTTAGAAATCCAATGCTAAGTACAGGCAACACCATGATCAACATAGGGTAGTGCACCAGTCTCAGGTTGGAGACAAGGTCTGATTACACTTGCAGAAGAAGCGTCTTAAAGGGCCCCATCAGAAGCTTTTCCCACTTCGATATGGGCCTTACACCATCACCAAGGTTGTGGGTAATAATGCTTTTGAGCTCAACACTCCACCATTCCTTGGCCTGCACCCAATGTTCAATGTGACCCTCATTCGACCATATTTTTCAGCATTATTGAACACCCCAGAGATCGTAGAACAACTGACACTGACAAAGCTCAACCATGACTGCATGGAACATGCATCCATTGATCAGATAGTGGACACACATGTCAAGGGCACTCGCCAACAAAGGATCCAACTTTATCGGGTTCTCAAGGTAGGGAAGCTCCTACACCAAGGAAATTGGATCACCTGGGGCCAAATCTAGCAGAAGTTTCCTCACCTGATGGGGGAACTCAACGCAATGGAGACCATTTATTCCAAAGGGGGGAGGATTGATCCAGGTGGATATTGGTGGCCACCCACCTATTCCAGCTGGCTCATCTTGTCATTTTTTATTTCAACACGTTCTTTTGTACTTATTTGTAATTACGGGTTCTATACTTCTAGGGTTGTCTGAAGCCCTACACATCTTCCAGGTGGACACTAATGGCCTCTGACATAATCCAACTAGCTTATTTTTTATGTTTTCATGTCAACACATCTTGTTGTACTTCTAAGTCCATTTTTGAGCCCTAAACAATGTTTTTTTGTCTTTCCATAGTCAAACTATAGACGAAGTCATATTTTGATGGCGTAATGTGTATTTCTCTAAAATACCTTTTCAACGGGCTATCATGCACCTAAAACGGAGGTCGTATGAAAAAGATACGACCTCGAGAAGTTGAGGTACCAACTTACCCATAGGGGCCCACATGAATTTTGGTGTTTCACCTCCTAAGGTTAGGTTTTTGTATATATATGGTTTTGGAATTCATGAGTAATATTAAAAAGGCCTCTAGAGCCTCAGTGTAATCATTATGCTCATACAAATGCACGTAGCAGCCACATATCTTCTCAGATATAGCTACCACCATTCGAGCAAGTGTTTCACTTCTGCAATTTTACAGTTTCAACCTATTCCATTTATTCAATAGAAGATATTGTTTACTAGATATTTGTTTTGTTCTTCATATCTCTTTTATTATTGTATTCAGGCTATTAATCAGTTCGTTTCGCTCCTAATTCTGGATCACCATGAGTTCATCTGTTGAAAAAATTGAGAGATCCTTGGATTCAAGGATGGTTGTAACAACCATCTAAAATTTCTTTGGAATACTTATGAGGACTTTCTCAACAATCCTTTGATCAGGGATGGCTTCACCAGTCAACCTGATCTGGTTTACAATTCCCATGACTCTAGTCATAAATTGATCAATATTTTTCAGATTTTGTCATTTTTAAAGCCTTAAAATGTGTCTTCAAGGTCTACAACTTGACTCTTTTGACCTTGTCATTTCCCTGGTAGGTTGTACTGAGAATGTCCCAAGCCTGTTTTGATGTAACAACACCTTTGATTTTTGATAATATCTAGTCATCCACTGAGTTTTGAATCCAGAACTTGGCCTTATTCTCTCTTTTTCTCTGTTCTGTCTGACCAACTCTTTCTTGATTGTTCATGGAAGCTATATATGTTGGATATGGTTCCACATAGACAAGATCCACTGGATCAAAAAAATCATGTGATTGTAAGAATGATCTCATTCCGAGAGACTAAAATTCATAGTTCTTTGGAAGAAGAATTTCCCCTTCTGTTGGTCCTAAATGATTAGGTGTGGCCATTTTTGTAAAAAAAACAGAACATAAAACAAGTTGTTAGTATTGTTCATGCTTTTTCTCAGGGATAAAGAAATACATTTGATATTTCTTGATGCAAGAAGACATGTCCTCTTACTATTTCTTGTGCATAAAACACATCAACAAAGTTTCGAGCTAGAGCTACAAGAAATTTCTTGTTTCCTGGTATGGATCTTGCTAGATCTGATTCTCTGAGCACAAGATTGTTCAGAGTCAGAGCTCTGAGTTACGTTCTTTATCAACTGTAACCATTTAATGGAAAAAACCAGGTGCTCCGAGGCTTCATTTTTAACGAATAAAATTTTTAACGTTAAACCTTCATATGACCAAGGGATCAGAACCAGGTGCTCTGGGCATTTCAGGACTTCAGGACTTTCTACCCTTCTTATCTTCAAATACACATTCTCTGAAGTACCAAATAATAGGTATAAATATCAATGGTCCTCAAAGGCATTGAGATCAATGGCTCAAATTTCGATGTTTTAGACTTCGACGATTTTTGTTGATCGCACCAACAAGCACAACACTTGCAAGGTGTCGATCGCTGAAAAGGAACAGATCATATGACTCCTATTCCTCCACCCGATCAACGGCTCTGCACCTCCTTTGCACTTTGATCTTCGATGATTTTTTCCACAACATCTTTCCACAAATCTTCCGAATTGTCGAATCGGCGAATACACCCAAGTATTAAATCGACGGTCCGCAAGCTCCGACGGATGGATGGTTAAAATTTCTTCTCTTTGGGATTGGGCAAATTCTTTTGGTCATCCACACAACACGACCCTGTGTATCCACTGATGTCGAAATGCCGAAATGGTTGAGCATCAAATGGCAAAAAACATCGACAGCCCACAACGCTCAACAAACCGAACGATCAAGATGCTTTTCGAGACTTCGACCTTTGGGATTTCTTGTGTGCTGACTTGCGCTAACCTCCGAAGTTTCGAATCTCCAGAGTGACCTAAGTGTGATCCCAGCGGTCCACGTGTTTTCTGAATGAGTGGTCAAGGTCCACTTCGATGCTTCGGCCTTCAGGGCTCTTGCCGTCACTACTTCACAGTTCTCCCGAAGTGTCATATCATCGAACTCTCAGATGGATTCCACGTGTCCAGTGTGAATAACGACCTGGATTGACTTTGGCTCTTCAGAGCTTTGGGAGTTCGCGAATCAACACACGTTAGTTCTTCCAAAGTGTTGGTGCTCCGGACCTCCAGATCTAGGGCCACACATTCAATGAAATGAACGGTCCCAATCCTCTTCGGGACTTTGGGGTTTCGGGCCTTTTCAGTGGACAATACCAACTATCCTCCGAAGTGTCGAATTAGCGAACTTGCGGAGTGCGGGATGTGTCCTTTCCGACGGACAACTGAGATCAGTTTCGGCCTTTGGGCCTTCGCGAGTCCTCACAATGCTGCACTCTATTTCCTCCGAAGTACGAGATTGCCAAATATGGGGATCATCTGACACGTGTCTACTGGATCCAACGATTCAGAGTCATTTCGGATCTCCGGGACTTTGGGAACCTAGACACCTTCTTGACCAAGGTCCTTCAGAGATCTAATGGCTAAGATCTATTCATATTCAGATCTAACGGTTGAGATCTATTTGGCTCATCTACGCGCTCCTAGTCCTATTTGAGCTTGATCTGACGACCCAGATCTGTTTCCACGGTCGATCTAACAACTGTTCTAGCTTCTCCTCTGCTACTGTTGCATCTTCCTTGGGAAGAAAGGATTCCGCGAATTATTAAAGTTCTTTGTCTTGAATCTTCTTGTGCAAATATGCCTCGCGCTCTTCTTTTAGCAGATTGATGTCTCTAGTGCTCCTTTAGTGGACTTCTCTCTAGGCTCTTTTAGTGGACTTCTCTCCAGGCTCTGTGAAGAGTTTTACCTTCCGCACTCTGATACCATGACAAAACAAGAAATGAAGCAGACAATACAAAATAAAGAGATCAAGAATGGAAAGTGCAGAGGGCAATTGTATTAGCTGATAGTCTAAAGCTATAAAGGGAAAACAAAACCACCAAATCAAGAAGTCAGAACCAAATCATAACCACTGATACAACTGGCCAGAACAGCTTGCAGTGTACAATCATACATTGTTGAGGTTATAACTAACAAGTACTCGGCTTTAGTTGCATAGAATCTTTAAACAAAACGCCAACATGTTGTTAACTTTTTTTTAGATGGTGCTAGTAAGGTAATGCATGTTCTGCATTACTACTTCTACCATCAAAACTTGTATGAATCGTTCAAATATGAAATAACAAAAATGTGTTTTATGTATTTATTAACTTAATACTATTTAAGATGATCCAAGAGAAACATGTCATTTCAAATCAGAAGCCAAGTTTACAAATAAGAAATATACACCAGCTATGCAACGTTCATTGTAATATATTCAGCCGTTATACAGCATTTATGGTAATATATATATAGAGAAACACCGTGAAATGTTTTTTTATGTCGACTGAACCTGAATATCAAGCCATATACTATCATGAAAATACAGAGTGAGGTATCGATACAAATAGATCACATTGTAATAAATACTATGCATATTATTATTTCCCAAGTTGACATATTATTATTTCCCAAGTGGACATATTCATGTGAGACATCGATGAATAACCCGACGGTCGTCAATTCTCCAAAGTATCGAATTTTGCAGTAAAACACATTGTGCCATCCATGGAATAGATTGTTGTCATGGGTTGAGATACAAAAATCGTGGAGCATCTAAACGCCAATGCCCGGACTCCCTGTTAAAATCTGTTTACGGTAAACGATAAGGTTTTAAACCATTTTATTTAATGAGTCCCTAAAAACCGATTTCTTAGCTTTATAAAATTTAAATAAAGATTTACATTTAAAAAAAAAAGGTTTGTAATTTTAATTTAATAAATATTTAATTACTTTCATTACATATTAAATCATTATCTATTCTATCTATTTTTTTTATTTTTTTAAGGTTAAGGTTAAGTCAGCACATCAAATTGGTATATGAGACCTCCTTGTTTGTGGGACAAGGGACAAGGAATCCCTCTCCGTCCAGCGATTTGACTGGTCTACGAAGGTATACATACCCTACCCCCTTCTGAATTTGAACCTGTGACCTCTTAAGAAGAAACACATGTTCTTAACCATTATACAATAAATTAAAATTATTTTATTTTATTTGGTTTACATTTAAAAATATATAATTTCTTATTATATAATAAAAATTTATTTTTCATTATACATCAAGAATTAAAATAGACTAAATTACTTTTAACCTAGAAAATTTTAAATAATCATTATATATATAAAAAAATATTATATAAAACAGTGATTTGAAAAATTCCATAAAAACAAGATATATATAATAAATAACATATAAAGTTGTCATAAATTTCAAATTTACTTTTTAACTTTTTAAAATTTATTTATAATTTTTCATTTATCATATCTACCATATAAAAAAAGTTGATTTTGCCGTACTATTATATTACATTTGTGCTCAAAATTTCAAATGTACTTCTAAATATAAAAAGAAAACACATCTTTTAACATAAATTTCAAATCTACTCCTAAATAAAAAAAAGTTGATTTTGCCGTACTATTATATTACATTTGTGCTCAAAATTTCAAATGTACTTCTAAATATAAAAAGAAAACCCATCTTTTAACATAAATTTCAAATCTACTCCTAAATATAAAAAGAAAACACATATTTTAACATCAAATGTTTATGTATTGTTAAAGTGATGGTATTAAAAAACACTTAGAGCACTATTACATTTGGCTTAAAATTTTAAATCCACTCCTAAATATAAAAATAAAACATATCTTTTAGCATCCCACCGTACCACTTATTTTATGTGTTACTAAAGTGATGGTATTAAAAGCATTTATACTATACAGTGTTTAAGTGGTGACATAACACTAGTGATAGTAGCATTTGTTAATTTTATTGGAAATGGAGTATCTTATCATATATGTTAAGAGAATGGTATATGCTTGGTTGGAATACAAAATAAAGTGTTGTTAAGCCCTTATTTCTTAAATTGACATGTATAACTAGGATTTAATTAACTATGAGGTTATGTATTATAAACAAAACAAATTTGTAAATAATAATAATAAATTATAAATTAATGTTAAAAATAAAAAAAAATAAAAAATCTACGTTTTGGTCTTTTTATTTTAAATATGAAAACATAAATCTGCACAAAATCATAAGTTGAATGAATAAAAGGATTCAACTTGTTGAAAAAACATTAAAAATTGTAGATCCAACAATTTATGGCTGGATTTTGGGAAAAATTAAATAAAAAATATCCCCGAAAAAGGACCAAAACTTAGAAAAGTTACATTATATATATATATATATATANAATATATATATATATATATATATATATATATATATATATATATATATATATATATATATATATATATATATATATACTTTGAATGAATAATAACCAACCTAGATGTCCTTCTTAACAAATCCTGGGAGATCTTTCTAGGAATTGTAATGTGGATCAGGTGGAAGGAGCGGAACAAAAGAATATCCAAACATAAATCCTTCACTACTCAACAAATTTGGGCCAGAATTCAAGAAAATGTGCAAGAATCCATAGTCTCTAGTACGTGGTCAAATGAAGATAACACATTGTTAGTTGAGGATGAAATCATCTTCATGCAAAAGAAACTTGATAGGGTGTACCAACAAGCAATCAAAGTCCCAGTTCGTAGTAGGAATGACCCTCACCAAGTGTGGAAGCTGTCGAAAGGAGTTATCCAATTGAACTTTCATTGAACATCAAAAGATAATCTGGGGAAATAAGGGGCGAGAGGGATTCGTAGTGATTTAGAGCGCAAGATCTTAGCCATGTTCACCAGAAAATTGGGGTACAATACCAATAATGGTGTGGAACTGGAAGGAATCCTCACAAGTTTATCCATGGCCAGAGAGTGGAAGTGCAGAGTCCTGGTAGAAGAAGGTGAATCTTTCTTAATAAGCTTGACACTTTAGTTATTGATCAATGGATCGGACCCAAAACAAATCTCTTCAAATTGGAGACTTTCTCATGGTTGGGTTCTGATAGTTGAATAAATCAAGAGATTCTCGGTGATTATTCCAAGCCAGATGCATCATAGTGCAAACTAAGTGGAAGATTACTTGGCCAAACTAGGCATTCAAAAACCAGACCACCTTTCGACATGGAAGATTAGGGACCCCACTAACCTTCCTATCTCGAAGAAGACCACGAAGCTCAATCACATCGAGACGAGGCCGCCAGATTGGGTGCTTGAGGTTGGGGCAAGACCAACCACCTAGAGGCTTCATAAGACATCCAAGATAACTGGAAGGAAAAATGAAGGGGTTGGTGGGCTAGCCATGCAAGGATGGTTTTATGAAGGGCCGGTCGATATCGGTGTCAACAAATCCCACCATAATGAATGTGTTGATGGGGGTTCATGCAAGGATGTGGCCAGGATAAGTGGGATCAATAGAGCACGAGGGGAATCCTTGTCACCAATCTTACTCATACTTCACTCAAGAAAATGGGTAGGAAGTACCGAACGAGAATGGTCATGATTTATGCGACATGAAGTTTATTTTTTGGATTTAGAGCGATGGTACTACGAGGACAACTATCCTTGGAATGAAGCCTCAGGAAGAAAGAATGAAAATACCTTTCCCGGATGGAGTCCATATGCAGCATTATAAAAATATCTATAACCATGGCTTTGGCTCAATTTTGAAAAAATTGAGTACTCTAGACCGAGTCAGATGGAAGAAGGAGCCTGAAGTTCAAGGCCTTGGGGACTCGTTATGGTGGTGGCGAATTGCAGAGGCCATCTAGTGGCACTTTCCTCCTACAAAACTAGAAAGGAACACTACAGGGGACAGGGGCTTTGGACTGACTGTGCATAAGTTTGTGGATCCTATTGAGAGAAGAAGAATGACAAGTAGAAAATCGAAAGTAAGGTGGCAGGGTTAGCTAGAAAGAAGTAGTAAGGATCTGCGTTGGGTACCGATCATTCCTAGAAAGAGTCAAAATATGTCCATAAAAGGTTTGTGGGACTATATCCAGAAGGGGAAACAAAGGGAAATTTCCCTCCCGTAGGGTCCATAAAATCGTACTAGGACAACAAGGGTAGCACAGATGACTGGGATGAAATTAAAAAATATATGCTTAGATGAGTAGAATAATATGACATCAGAGATAGAGTAAGCGATCAGGTGTCATCATCACTCTACCTCTGATGCAGACATTGTCAGAGAAGTTAAAGCATGGGTTAAGGATCTGAAATTTATCAAAACCAGGGAAACACAGTACTTTAAGTTGGCTGAAACCTATTGGATCGTGAAGGTGATGGTGGCCCAGGTAGTGGCGAAAGGAAAGATAGATAACAGAAATACCCTTCATGAAATATAGATATTGGAAGGTAAATGTGACCTCTTCTGTATTTCTCAATTAGGCATCAAATTTTGAGTTAGAAATGTGACTCGGAACTAGGACAAATCCCCGAGCACATCTAGGAATCCAAGCTTTCTAGGATTTCACAAGTGCCCAATTAAAGTCGAGAATGAAGAATTGCCTCATGTGGTTGTTGGGGAAGTGAAGAAGGAAAAATATCATCTCAACACTCCAAACATATTTGTATATTGAATCTTTGAGTTCCTCTCTACTCTCTTTTTTTCGTTTTTGTTTTAGCTTTCGATGGGCTTAGCTGGTTTAATCATAGTTTGTTTGTCTTCGGGAGTTTAAACTGATATCTTTTTGAGAAAATTTTGTATATGGTTAGTCGGGTCTCTAAAATGTTTGGACGCACTACCTATGATGATGAGGGTTTTGGTTTCCTTTTTGGCAGAACCTCATCAGATTCTTACCCTATCGATAGTTTGGCTATTATTTCTATCAGATAGTCTATGGACTTGTTGATCTATCTGGTGTGGAGTATGGTTTGTTTTTTGGAAGAACCTAATTAGCATGCATGTACTTTAATGCTCATATATATAAATATAAAGACTCTATTTTTAATTTAAAAACATAAACAACCAGCACAGATCCATCTTAACTATAGATCTATCAAGTCTCAAGAGGGATCAAATATTTCAAGATGCAAACCTTTTTTAGAGTGCAAAACTTGAGGAAAGGTTAAATGTTTTCACCTAGAGAGATTTGATCCCTCTCATCCCTTGATAGATTCAAAGTTAATATGGATCTAGGTTGGTGTATTATTCAAACATTTAAATTATTGTAATTTAATTAGTAGGTTTTCAATAAAAAACATGCAATAAGTTCACAAATCACGATTTTGTAAATAACAAAATTTAATTATTTATTTTTTATATTATTCAAATAAATAAATACCCACCACTAAATTATATAAATATTTAGTTTGTAAACAAATCAATTCATTTTTATTTTTATTTTTTATATTATTGTCACTTCAAATAAATAAATGCTCATTATAATTTTTTTGTTAAAATATAGTTAAAGAAAATGCACTTTTATTCTATTATAATTTCAAAGGTCATGATAAAAGTAAGTTGAATTGAATTTGGTTTTTTTTAATAGATATTAGTAAATTGATTGCTAAATTAAAAGATATGAGTGCCATTAGATGTTTTGAGCACTAGGTATGAGTTGCAAGGCCTTGGACATGGTCAAGGGAGGAAACATTTACCTTAAGCCCTAAATGAAAATTCCAGTCATACACGGGCTAATGATTACATCTCAAATCACTACACATCGACTCATGAGGGTATTCATAGCCTCATGTGTGGATATAAACACCATTAAGTGGTTGTAATCTCCCGGGATGGATCTAGGGGACCTTGACATGGTAAAGGAAATAAATTCGAGTTTAGAAACTAATAGAAGCTTCTAATAACCCAAGGCTAATAACAATGTGTCAAACAACCACATAATACCTCTTGATGGGATCGTTGAAATTAGATAGGGATAATGAGGGGATAGGGAGGGTTTTATCACTAGATATGGGTCTTATCTCCTTTGACATGGTTGAGGGAGGAAACTACGACATTGGTCCCTAAATAAATAATCTAAGCATCTAGTGTAAAGTTAAATTCCTTGAACCACCACATAGGACGTATTAATGTTTTCCTTAGCCAATAAGTGGGGACAATGGTGCCATTAAGAGGTCTGAAGTCCTTGACATAGTCAAGGGAGTAATCCCAAGCCTTAAGCCATAAAGAAATTGTTTTGTAATCTGTATCACAAAATGATTCCTTGAACCACCACACATGACCTACCAAGGGTATCCTTCACCTCCAAGTGGGAAAATTGATGACATTTGGAGGTTTCCATGGTAAGATGGGTCTTTGGGTTGATAACATAGTTGAGGGAGGAAATTTAGGACTTATCCTCTAAAGGAATATTCTAGGGATTGTGGACCAAGAAAAGCATCTCAAACAAACACACTTGACCTCCCAAAGGTATCCTTGGCCTTTGAGTGGGGAGATCTATGATATGAAGAGATTCTTAGTACCAAGCATAGGTATCAAGGACCTAAATGTGGTCGAGGGATCCATATCAAGAAAAAGGTCATAAGGGAAGCTTATAAACATCTAGGGATAAGAATGATGACTCAAACTTCCATATACGTATTCTCAAGGGTATCCTTGTCTTTCAAATGGGAATGTGATCAAATTTAAGATATTTTGAGAGCTAGGCATGCAACTTGAGGCCTTAAACATGGTTTGGGTGAAAACATAGGGATTGGACCCTCAAGTAATATTCTAGGAATTCATGTCTATCACCAACACCTCAAATCAACACACATGATGTATTGAGGGTATACTTGCCTCCTAGTTCAGATATAGATGTGTTGGGTATGTGTAATATTCTTTGTGTGCAGGGGGGTTTGATGGGGGAGAAATCCCCCCATGTGGGGGTTCGGGGGAAGCGGCCTCGAGAATTTTGTTTTCCTCAAGAAATGTGTCACATTTTTGCCTCGATTTTCATGTCCATTGTTGGGAGGTTTTTCAGCACATGGTTTTCTATTTCCGGTTAAGGAATTAGGGTTGTTGACTAATCCAGGTAATTGGATTAGGGTTTTGGATGTCTCTAGATCCTACATGTATATTGTATTGTAAACAATGTATCACTATGAATGAATATAGAATATGATGGTTTTTTTGGTTCGGGTTTCCAGGGGAAAAATATCTGTGTAATGTTTGTATTTCCCATTGCATCTTTTCTGTTCTTTTACTGAAAATATGTTTGCAGTAAATATTGTAGAAGGATAAAATCTACAAGATGTTGTTAATAGGTTTTGGATACTAGGTATGAGTATTAGGGACCTTTATGTCATTGAGGGAGGAAACTTAGGCCTTATACCCTTAAGGAATATTTTAATCATTTCGTTTTGATAATGATTCCATGAACTACAACACATGATTTTACAATCGTATTATTGGGCTCTAAATGGGGATATTCATTATATTAGGAAATTTTGAATGCTAGGTATTGGTCTTAGCATCCTAGACATAGATGGAGGAGAAAAAACAAATATGTATTCCATAAATGAATATTATAGGAACCCAAACCCAAGAATGAGGTTGAGAACCAAAACACATAACCTATCGATGAGATATTTTGTCTCCATGTGGGGCTATGGGAACCATTATGAGTTCTCTAGAACAAAGCATGGGTTGCATGAATTTAAAATGGTCAAAGGAGGACACTTTGGACATAGTCCATAAAGGAATATTTTATGCATATAGGTCCAGAAAATGTTTTTTGAAGTAACACACACGACTACCCAAGGATATCATTTGTGTACAAGTAGTAGTTTTGGATCAAGTACAATGTTTTTGGAACTAGGTATCAATATTGAGTCCTTAAACAAGTCGAAGAGATGAAGCTTGGGAATTAGGCCTAAAATGTATATTTTAGGGATTAAGTTACATGAAATATTCCTTTAACGACCACACATGAATTCTTTGTTGCATTTTTAACCTTCAATTGGCCATATTGACACCATTAGAAGGTTTTGAGCATCAAGGATGGGCCATAGGGCCACAAACATGGTAAAAAGAAGAAACTAAAGCATTAGGACATACAATAAGATTATAGGAATCCATATCCAATAAAAATTCCTTGAATACCCAAACCTAACCACTTCAGAGTATCATCTATCTCTGAGTTGGGATATCGATACCATTATGCTCTAAAGGTAGCTTCTAGGTCTCAACATTCATAAATGACAGCTCAAAAAAGGATAGATGAAATATGAAGGAGATGTTTGGCCATTGAGTGGATAAATGGACACCATTATCAATTTTTGAATACTAGTTATAGATTTTGGAGTTTCCTACATAGTTTTGAGAGGAAAATTGAGCCTTAACCCTTGAATGAAGCTTGTAGGAATCCAAGGCCAGGAACAACATGTTGAACCACCATAAATAATACTTTTAGGATATTATTATCCTTTGAGTGGGGATATTTGTGACATTAAGATGTTTTTAGTATTAAATGTGGGTCTTACGGACCAAGACATGATGGAGAGAATAAAAAACCAATCCAAGGCCCTCAAAGAAAAAAGTAGGCATATCGGACCTGTGAAGTTTTCACACGAACTTGGATAGTAGAAAATAAACAGACAAAACTTGAGAGAGAGAAGAGAATAGAGTAGAATGATAGAATCATATTAACTGAATGAGTAATGGTAAAAATACACATGATATACTATATACGATCAAACTAGTTCGTCATATTAGTGATCTATAGAGATCTAAACACTCACTGATAGATACTAGAGTGAACTACCACCTAGTCCTAGTTAACTGGACATTCGGTCATAAATTAACTAATGAATCACTAGTGGAGTGAGGAAAGAGTCATGAATGCACATGTCTGGCACCTTCTTGGTTGTGATTCAAAGGAAATAGCTCACTCATGGTGATGATATTGAGGTATGCATGTAACATTTGGTGATAATACCGAGGTTTCCATGCAATATTCAACTTCACTAGTATAAATATGGTGTAACTAACTCAAGAATGAAGAGGATATGGCACCCTCATCTAGGGGAGAATATCTGTAAACAAGGGCACCATAAACATAGACTAGAACCCCCAGATAGGGTGCTGTAGAAATTACTAATCTCATATTTACATGCATATTGTTTCTATTTTAAGGGATTGCTTAATATTTCCAAATCTTTCCCCTTTGGACATCAAATTTATTGTGTATTTCCTGGTAAAATTTCCTCTCTTACCATATTCTAATGAAGCTTAATTAATGACAATGCCTTAAATTTTAAATTTCATTTTATTTCCAATTGAGAACCTAAATTTTCATTTCTCATTCTTTTCTTGTTATTTATTTTAGAATACTTGGCCTTTATTCAATATTAGTGTCATTTTCCTAGGGCCCACATATATATCTGGTATACTTTAATTTTTTTGGTATAAAAGATTAAGGAAAAACTTAAAATTAAAAGCATTCTTATGTAGAAATCAACCTTTTTCTCTTTTGGATTCTCAATAGAGGTTCTAACTATTCAATCATCTGCATTAGCACATAATATGGATTGCAAAACTGAATAAGCATCATCATTCACTCCTAGAAATCTCCTTTTCAAACATAGGAAGTTAAGAAGTGAGGTTGTAAATCAAAATAAAATTTATCTATAATGTTCTCACGATTTCACCTAAGTTTGTCAGGCTACTCTTAACAAAAAAATAAATTTGCAATGCTCTGAAACACATTCTACAATATTTATGATCTTAACATTGCAGAGGTTTGACAATGAAATACTTATCTAGAAAATGAAAAGAGCTGTAATTGTTGAAGGGTGTACCATTTTCCACCCAACCATAGGCACAGTTGCTCATGGTGTTTTCAAAGTTGGCCAACCCCTATCTAGATCATGATTCCATGAGAGGAATTATTCTTTCTTGTCAACAAAGAACAAAGTGATGAAGGTTAATCTCGTTCTTCCGTAGGAACCTAGTAGCCCAGTCTTCTATCCACCAAGCAAGGGGGCTTGTTGTGATTTCTCACTCAATCACTCCAATTATCCACAGATAAATTTCTCACTAACATCTTCTTCCTCATCCCCCCTCCATATTCCTCGTGAATATTGTCTCTTGGAACATAAGGGGCCTTAACGAAAGGAATAAACATAGACTCCTTAGAAATAGTATAATGTAAGAGAAATTATATATCTTACTTTTGTGGGAAACCAAATGTTCATATGTGGATGAAAAATCCATATTCAGACGATGTTTGTGGCAAGGTGATTATGTTAATACTAACTCCAAATGATCATCGATTGGATTTCGATTGTATGAAACCATGAAACCAAATTTATTAGTAATTTCTTTACCTATAAATGGACCACATCAACTCATTATAGAGCCATTGGTTCTAATAAAGAAGGGTATATCACCAATGTGTATAGACCACCCACATCGTTGGAGGAGACTTCAACATTATCCTCTCCCTTGTGGAAAAGAAGGGTGGTATTCATAGATTGGAGAAAGGCGGTGTGGAATTTAAGGAGTTCATTGAGGCTTCCTTCCTATTAGATATTGAAAATATTAATGGTGAGTTCACATGGCACAACAGGTGCTCAGGCTCCCAATAAGTTTCTTCTTTTCTAAATCTATTCTTAGTCTCAGAAAACTTGATGATGGAAGGGCATTGTATGGAATCTGGCATCATCACTTTGAACGACTCAGATCATTGGCCCGTAGAACTTGCAATATACCAGATATAAAAAGTATGCAAAACAAAAATAAAATGCTAGAAATGGCAGAATAACAACAATATAACTAGAATAATCACCACAATAACACTGAAATGATATAAGAATAACAACAAAAATAACACTTTGATGTTGAGAGAAATGTTCACGGGCCTCTTCGAGGGGGCAACCTCCAGTCGAGCAGAGCTCTGTTACAATAATATCCAATCTAGGGTTCTCATACCCTCGAATCCTATTTATACTAAATATGTCTATCGAAAGAAGCATTTAGAGGAAGATCCTTCTAGAAGCGAAAGCTCCTATTAGGTCTTCTTACATTCGACTTATTCTATTTTATTGCAAGGCCTTATTAATATTGAGATTCATTACATCCGAATATATTGTTCTACCTATGTGTGGGTTAGGACCCTAACATGTCCTCCCCCTTAAGAACAACCTTGTTCTCAAGGCTTGAGATGTGGAAATTGTTGCAGAATGGTAGCTGGTTCCCAAGTGGCATCTGCTGGAGTTGTATATTTCCATTGGATTAACATTTCCTTGATGGTTCTCTAACGCAGGCGATGCTCACACTGGTCTAAAACTACTTGTCATTGTAGCCAAATGGATCCTTCTTCGGCTAACTCAGGAAGGTTGGTTTGAATTTGGCACTTAGTTTTGATCACCTTCTTTAAGCAGGAAACATGAAAAATAGAATGTAGCTTCGAATGACTGGGAAATGCTAACTGATAGGCCACTTGTCCCACATGCTTGAGAACTGTATAAGGACCATAAAATTTGGGTGTTAGCTTTTGATAATGCTCTACCTTGAGGGAATTGTCCTTGTAAGGTTGCAGGCAAAGAGACACCTGATCCCCTTCTTCAAATTGAAGTTCAGAGCGACCTTGATCTGCTTGTTGCTTCATGCGGTTTTGTGCCATGACCAAATTATTTTTTAGGGTACGGAGAATAGCCTCTCGAATTGTAAGTGTTTGGTCAATCACCTGGACCTTTGAGACATCAGGTAAGTATGAGAGAACTGAAGGTGGCTTCTATCCATATACCACTTCAAAAGGAGTCAAGCGTGAAGTTGTATGGTATGAAGTGTTGTACCACCATTCAGCTAGGGGTAACCATTGACCCCACTGCTTTTTCTTTTCTGAGGCAAAACACCTAAAATATGTTTCCAAACACTTGTTGACAACTTTTGTTTGACCATCAATCTGGGGATGATAAGTTGTACTAAGATGCAATTGGGTGCCTTGTAGCTTGAACATTTCTTGCCAAAAATTGCTTGTGAAAGTGGGGTCACGATACGAAACAATAGAAGGTGGAATGCCATGGAGCTTGAAGACTTGATCCATGAAAATTTGAGCCACCGTGGATGCTATAAATGGGTGTTGAAGAGCACAGAAATGAGCATGCTTGGAAAGGGTATCAACAACCACCATGATGACTGATTTATTTCCCGATTTGGGTAAGCCTGTAATAAAATCCATAGAGATGTCCTTCCAAATAGTAGGTGGAATCATGAGTGGTTTTAGTGTGCCCAAAGATTTGACTATTTCTCCCTTTCTACGTTGACACACATCACTTTCGGTGACAAAATTTTGAATGTCCTATTTCATACCATCCCAGAAAAAAGAATGTTTGACCCTGTCATAGGTTTTGGTGAACCCAGATTTCCCCATCGTCGGTGTAGCATGAAGCTCAGAAAGTACCATGGATTTAAGCTTTGACTATTTTCTTAAATACAAAAAGCCTTTGTATCAAAGCTCATCATGGAGCCAAGAGTACCATATGGGAGCTAGAGCACTGGACTGCAATTGTTGGATCAGCTACGAATGTTTTGGATTTTGTAGCCATTCCTGGAGAACAACTTGGAGCCAATCTGGTACAATGAAGAAGAGAGAAAAAAGGGAGCCTTCATCTTCATTTTTGCGGGAAAGTGCATCCAAAACCACATTTTCTTTTCCTTTCTTGTAAATAATCTCATAATCATAGCCAAATAGCTTAGTTACCCATTTTTGTTGCTTGAGGGAGGAAAAGCATTATTCCAAAAAATACTTGAGGCTTTGATGGTCTATATTAATTTGGAATTGTTGCCCCAATAGATAAGGGCACCACAAATCGACGATATGCAAAATAGACAACATTTCCTTTTCATACATAGATTTTCCTAGATTTCTTTCAGATAGTTTCTTTCTAGTAAAGGCCAAAGGCCGACCCTCTTGCATAAAGACAACACCAATTCCTTTCCCTGAAGCATCACATTCCAAGACAAAGGTCTTTGTGAAATCAGGAAGGGCTAGGACTGGAGTGGTGCACATGGCCATCTTCAAGGTTTGAAAACCTTGAGAGCAGTTGGAGTACAAGTGAAACAGTTCTTTTTTAGGAGAGCAGTGAGAGGTGCTGCAATCTTTCCATAATGCTTAAAAAACTTGCGATAATAACCTATTAAGCCCAGAAATCCATACAAGCTTTTGAGAGTATTTGGGTGAGGCCAGTCTTGCATAGCTTCAATCTTTTTATGATCCACCTTGACGCCATCCTTGCCAACCAGATGACCCAAGTACTCTACTTCTAAGGTGCCAAAAGCACATTTAGACTGTTTCAGGAAAAGTTGGTGTAGAGAGAGTAGATGGAGAACTCGATCCACATGAGCAAGATGTTATGTCCAAGTCTTGCTATAGATGAGGATATTATCAAAGAAAACTAAGACAAAATGAGGGTGAAAAGGATGGAAGACATGATTCATGAGGCTTTGGAAGGTGTATGGGGCATTATACAAGCCAAAGGGCATGACCAAAAACTCATAGTGGCCCTCATGAGTTCTAAAGGCAGTCTTGGGAATGTCTGCCTCTTTCATACGTATCTAGTGGTAGCCCGAACGAAGATCAAGTTTAGTAAAGAATTAGGCGCCACTTAGTTCATCGAGGAGGTCATCAATGACAGGAATGAGAAATTTTTCTTTAATGGTAAGTTTGTTGAGGGCACAGAAGTCAGGACACATTCTCCAAGAACCTTCTTTCTTCAGGACCATGACCACAGGAGAAGATTAGGGGCTTGTACTAGGGAGGATAATGCCTGCATTAAGGAGTTCCTGGACCATTTTCTCAATTTCATTTTTTTGGGAAAAGGAGTGATGATATAGATGGATATTGGGAGGACGACTTCCGGGTACAAGGGGAATGGAATGATCATGAACACCATGTGAAGGAAGGAGTCCCTAGGGATTGTGAAAGACCACTTGATGTTTAGAAAGTATGGCTTGGAGGTCTTATGGCACCGAGGGTGTTTTTGTTGCTTAAATGACATGGAGTTGAGCAATAATACTAGAATGACCCTTTTTGAGCAGCTTTTCCATGCGATGGGAACTAATGATCTCAGGTGAACCGACGGTGATGCCTTGGAACTTATATTGGTGGCCCTCATGGTCAAATTGCATGGTTAACTCCTTAAAATCCATGAGAATGGGACCCAAAGTCCTTAGCCAGTCTACACCCAACACAACATCACACCCACCCATGTCTATAGCAAACATATGAGATTTCAGGTGGTAGTCACCAATTTGGAGACACACATTTTCACAACGCCCTCCACATTTCATGGAGCCACCATTGGCAATCATGATTTGGAAATTATTGACAACATGGATGTAGCAATGAGTTTCTTGAGAAGTGTGGCGATGAATAAAATTATGGGTGCTTCCACTATCAACCAGAATGATGACCTTCCGATGCTTGATGTAACCGATTAGCTTGAGGGTTTGGGGAGCAGAGAAGCCAATGAGAGAATTAAGGGAAATGATCGGTTCTACTTTGGGAGGGCCTGAGGGAGGGGTTATGTCGGGGGTTTCAGGTGACTGAGACACAAGGGGAATTTCAATATCCTCTTCCGAAATATCCTCGGAGATGGCCATAAACAACTTTTTTTCCTTACACTTGTGGCCGAGGAAATATTTTTCATCAAAATTATAACAAAGGCCTTTAAGTTGGCGTTCATCCATTTCATCCCTGGTCAATTTTTGGATCTTTAGTGGAGCGGAGGGAGTACTGGGATTTACTGGTTTAGGGCGAGGGATAAAGAAGGGTTGCTGGTTTTGAGAAGATACAACTTGTTGTGCTTCTTTATCTCTTTTAGTAGCCTCCACCCAACTCTGAGGCCGAGCCATGAGGACATGGGCCCGAATCTCATCCTTGAGACCACTGATAAAACATTCATGGAAAAAGGCATCAGACATGCCCTCTGTCCGAAAAACTAGGCGCTCAAAGGCAACTATAAAGTCTTCCACTATTCCTGATTGTTTCAATTTTGTCAAACGACCCAAATGGTTGGTGTCAGTGTCAAGGAGTTCATGAATCTCTGCCAAAAAGTGTGTCCAAGAAATATACCCTTGACAATAAGTTTTTCTCCATTTCCACCATTGCCAACGTTCTTGATCTAGATGGACAACACCATACCGGAGTTTGGCCAAGTCATCTGTAATGTCGTATAAAGAGAAATAATGTTCCATTTGGGTTACCCAACTAGTGGGGTCTGAGCCATCAAATTTGGTCACATCCACTTGCGGAAGGCATAGGTCACATTGAAAGTGATGGTTTTGAAAGTTATGGGAATGAGAGGAATGGTCACCTTCAGTATGTGGAGGTGAGGAAGAGGAAGGGCTATCTATAGGGATATGCAGTTTGGTGTAGAGTGTCGAAAAGACAGATTCAAGCTGGGTGGGGAGGTCTTGTTTGATTTCCTCCATTGAGGATTGCATGGTTGTATTGATGGAGGCAACATTGGCACTGAGTTGTTTCAATTATTGTTGGGTCTCGATGAGACCATATTGCAAGGTGTTGAAGCGATCTTCCAAGTCTTGGCTATTGGTATGTGTCACGAGGATGGGAGAACTGAAGAGTGGGCGGGGTCAAAAATTTTACCGAAAAATGAGATGGATGAATGTGATAAGGGAAAAGAGATGAATCCAATGGAATCAGTCTTAAAATAATGGTGAAAAAATTTCCATACTTTTTTTTTGTACACCTACGGAGTTATACTCCATTTTAAAGAATACTACAGAGAGAAAATTCCCAAATGCTTAACTAGAAAGAAATGTGTATTTACTTGGCAACCTGAACACAGTTGTGCGGCAATAGATCTTGTCTTTTTTAATTTGTTTATGTTTATGTCCCCAAGGGTTAGGTATTCAAGGGTTCTACAGAAAAGGGTTTTCCATGTGCTATAGCTCTCTGATATACATGCGGGATCCAATAGTAGTACTCGACCCAATATCTCAGGGCACTAACTAAGGAGGATAGATTGTACCATTAGCCATACTACCTGACTACCCAGGTACTAGAGAGTATCTTCTCAAGTGTTGTTCTCGGTGGCACTATAGCAGTCAGACGGTCGATCGGTTTATCTAAAGAGGGCTTCAAGAAATCTAGGTCGATCCATACACAGGTGTTGTCTTATGCGCTACCACTCGAAGGCGTACCAACAGGGGTTACAAGGGTGGCCAACAGATGTGCGTTTAAGAACCACTTGTATTTCCTGCGTGTATGAATCCCTCAACCACGATTTTATGCATGTAAGGACAGATCTCTGTGGCTTAAAGATGTCGGAATACATCTCTACCCTGGAAAAAAATTACCCACAATTTCTGCAAAGGAAAGTGCTTTGATACCACTTGTAATATACCAAATATAAAAAGTATGCAGAACAAAAATAAAATGCTAGAAATGGCAGAATAACAACAATATAACCAGAATAATCACCACAATAACACTGGAATGATATAAGAATAACAACAAAAATAACACTTTGATTCTGAGAGCAATGTTCTCGGGCCTCTTCGAGGGGGCAACCTCTAGTCGATTAGAGATCTATTACAATAATCTCTAAGCTAGGGTTCTCATACCCTTGACTCCTATTTATACTAAATATGTCTATCAAAAGAAGCATCTAGAGGAAGATCCTTCTAGAAGCGGAAGATTCTATTAGGTCTTCTTACATTCGAATTATTCTATTTTATTGCAAGGCCTTATTAATATTGACCTTTATTACATCTGAATATATTGTTCTACCTATGTACGAGTTAGGACCCTAACAAAACTCTTGACGAGCATCTCAAGAAATCCCATGTGTAATCATTTTTGGTTTTAAAAAGTCTAGTTAACTAATCTCGAGTTTTAAGAGAATGTCCAATGTTGGTGGGAAGAAGTAGTTATTCCTCATGGCACATTGATGTATAGATTCTAGTAGAAGTTGAAGAACTTCAAATTGAAGCTCAAAGACTAGAAAAAACACACTTTCAACAATATTTTTCAATCCCAGTGAGACTTGGAGCAACATATGAAGAATATTCAATAGGATATCCTCTTACATGGAAGCTCAGACTAGTTAAAAGAGGAAGAGGCATATTTCAAACAATAACTGGACGAAATGTATGCCCAAATGGAAACCCTCCCATGTCAAAAAGAAAAGGTACACTGGATTAAAGAAGGGGAAAAAACTCAAAATTTTTCCATAGGTCAGTGATCCAACTACATCATATTAACCATATCCTTAAAGTGGAAACCAAACAAGGTCATACTATCACAACACTTGAACACATAAATGAGTAGTTAATTCATTACTATCAACATCTTCACATAGAAACTTGTCAATATAGGTTTGCGGCCATTGCAAAAATCACTATACATATCCTAACTCTAGTCACAACATACTGGAATGCTAGTCTCTTACAACCAATGATCCTAGAGGAAGTCAATCTATCTATCAAGGAGATTCCCATTGGTAAATCCCCTGGATCAGATGTCTTCATCGCAAATTGTTTCCGTCACTATTGGCACCTGGTCAGAGAGGACGTTTGGCATATGATTGAGGAATATTGCAACTTTGGAGAAGGTATCCATGCTCTCAATGCCACGTTTTTCACCTTAATCCCAAGCAGTTTCTCCCAATTTCACTTTGTAATGTTATCTACAAAATCATGACTAAGGTAATTTCTCTTAGACTCAATCCCTTTCTCTCTTTCATTATCTCTTATGAATATTCAGTCTATTTGGAGGGACATAAAATCATCGATAGAATTATTTTATCCCATGAAGTTATCCACTTCTTAAAATCATATGGTTCCCCTAGGATTCTCATTAAGCTATACCTCTCAAAATCATTTGATAAACTGAGTTGGAAATACATGAGATCCCTCCTTATTGCCTTAAGTTTTAGTGAAATTTGGGTCAACTGGATCATGAAGCTTACCTCCTGAACCTTCTTCTCCATTCTGGTCAATTGTGTTCCCTCCAAGCTTTTCTCACCCTCTCATGGTATTGACAGGGAAACCCTCTCTCCCCCTTCCTTTTTTTCATCATGGCAGAGGGTTTTAGTTGATATATTAAAGTAGCCATCATAGATGGCTCACTTAAAGGCCTTTCCCTACATGGTCTGCAGCCTCCCTTCTCACACAGCCAATTCATTGATGATACCATGAGAATGGGGGTCCCAATGGTTTGAGAGGCTCATGATATCCTATCCATCCTTAATGATTTGAGTGAGGCTTCTCAAAATTCAATAAATACTGACAAATCCCAGATCCTACTTTTTAATAATCCTAGAGCCATTCAATCCCATATCACTCATATTCTTGTCTTCTTCCCTAGCGCCCTTCCATCCAAATACCTTAGCATTTCGCTCATCAACAATGCTCTCAAGAACTATTCTTTGGAAGCTTCTTGATTCTATTGAAAAATGGCTCATCTCTTCGACCTTCAACACCCTTAACCTTATCAGGCACCTTGTTTATCCTACAATTCATCCCCATTTACTTCTTCTCATCTCTAGCAGCTCCCAAATCAATGATCATATCTATAAAAAACATACAACGATGATTCCTCTAGAAAGGAATTAAGGAAGGGATTAAATGGGATTTGATCGACTAGGAAGTGCTATGTAAACCAAAAAAAGTGGGAGGCCTCATGAATAGAGATCCCTTACTAATGAATCAGATATTCGGGGAAAAAATACGGTGGAGATGGCTCAAAGAACCCAAAGATGTATGGGCCCGGCTTTAGAGGTAAAAATATACCCCCATGAGTGGCCGAGCATCAATTTATCAGATGGAACGAGCACTTAGAGGGTTTGCTAATATAGAAAATTGCATGGAAAAATTGTTCCACTACCCAAAATCACACTTTTTGGGAAATAAGAGGAGGCCATGAGGCCCTATTTCGTTCGTACCCTTGGTAGCAATTTCCTGGGTTCAATCAATGTGAACACTTGGAGGAAATGCATGCACAGATAAATCGGGATAGATTTATAATTGTTGTTTATTGTTGGGATAATAATTTCCGTGACATTCGTTGGAGAAAATGGAAAACAACTCATGCATATCTCAACATCCCAGTGGAAGTAAACTTGGACGTATGACATAATGAAGAAGCTCACCGCAAAATCAAAATCATAAAGGGAACAAATATCTTACGGTGGGGCCACACTATAAGAGGAAATTTCATGATTAAGGAAGCCTATAGCCTAAAACCATCATTTCATCTAATGGAAAAAGCTTATATTTGGATCTATGGAAAAAATTTAGTTCTTTCCTCTGAGTGATTGCACACGAGCATATCCTCACCTGGGTCAATCTCAAAAAGTGGGGATTCATTGGTCCTTTTCTTTGCCCTCTTTTCCTCCAGCAAGAGGAAACCATGGAGCATTTTATTAATCTATGCCCTTTCAAATCTAAGACCCGGGATATTTCATCTCATACCATGATAACTTCTGACTGAGAAAGGGACAGTATAGTCAACATGTTAGCGGGATGAAGAACTTCAGACCCTAATAACCTAGATTTGAATCGCATATCACAACTTCTAATAGGATTAATTCTCTGGAAAATCTAGAAGGATTGCAATCACATAATTTTTCACTTAGCACAAAGGCCATGGGAAGCTATCTGGGCCTAAAATCAAGAATGCATCCTATAAATGGTGGGTCTTTCCAAATATTTGGAAGATGATCTCACTTATGTCTTGCCCCAGCGTTGGAATTTCTATATACTCACTCTTCCTATGGTAATAGTCCCAAAAAGTGGCAAAGGCCTTCGTTGGGATTCTACAAGCTAAATCCCTTGGTGCCTCCAAGGGAAACCCTTTCCCAATTGGTTTTGGTGTCATTTTCAGGGATGAACAGGGGATTATCCTCTACACTTTGGTAGGAAGATTGGGATATGCAAAAAACAATGCAACAGAGCTATGGGATCTAATCGGAGCCATCCAAGAATCCATTTCTATTGGTTATCAAAAACATATTGTATAAGGTGACTCTAGAATTATTCCAGATCTACTCACACAACTTAAAAATGCCTTTGAGAAAGCGACGATCTCTCATTCTTAGAGGCTATGCAACAATTTAGAACTTCTGAAATATCTCTTGGTTCCTTGTCTCACTCTCATCCCCTATCATGTGCAGAAAGAAGCTAATAAGGTTGCATACAAAATGGAAAATATTCGATTGGACAGGGGGATCTCAACCTAGAGTGTAATTAAAATTAGAGACCTAAAAATAATCTCTTCTTAGAGTGTATAAATTTGGCAAGGAATGAGGACTCCACCCCGGGTGGGGTGTTAGCTTGACATGAATCCAAGACAAATGGAGGCGAGTAGAGGCGCCACTTGCAAGATCGATTCTCCATGCAGTACGTTGATAAATGAGCTATGTTTCGTCGCTAGCCAAAACATTAACAACCCCTATTGAACCTAGAGCATGAGAGGATACAGATGAGGAATTTTGAAGGTACAATGGCTAGGACGAACAATTACTATAACTATCCTTCATTCATGATGATAATAACTCAGCCTTCTCCCTCTCGCTTTGCGGGCATTTCTTCGTCAGAAGCAAGAAGTGTTATTTGGGATGGGAAGAATCTAGTTAGCATTTTCATATATGTTCATGGGCTCATCGTGTGAATTCTTACTCACACTCTCAGAGAAGCAGTAAACTTCTTCTCCTTCTCTATGCCTTGACTCCAAGTGCATGGGAATTCACGTAGGGGTAGAAATTCGGGGGGTGGACAATATGAAGACAATAGTATAATCCTCTTCCAATTCTCCAGAGGGAGACTTTGCAATTTCACCTTCGCATAATGGAGAAGAACAGTGTTCACTGAATCGGTAGGAGGTCGTCAAGCTCTGGGCCTATCAAATCAAATGCTTCAACATGAACTATGAGGAAAACGGTGAAGGAAGTCATCCTATCTCTCCTGCCAAGGCCACCTCTTTGGCTCACAATGATTCTCCATTCTATTTTCCAATGGACACATTATCTGGTGAGCTGGAAGTCACTTGTAATGAACATTCTTTACCATTCTCTCTAGAACATCTCATGCAGCTCGTCTTTGTAGGTCGTCGAGATATGGTCAATCTAAAGTTCAGTGTGGAAATTTTGAACCAACCCATCTACTGGTTTGTATATTTTCATGCAAGGGAGGCTCTCCAACATCAAGATTCATAATTATCCTATAAGAATTCCATTATGTTGCATGTCCCAGTTCCTTTGTCGTTAAGCGACCAGTCTTATTCACCGAATGACCAGGTTCGCCCCAATGCTTTTTGATGGCTTCATCCATTGGTACCATTTTGATTTTAGTAATTAATGTTTTAGCCTTCAGTAGGATAGATATTTTGATGCCCACTATGGGAAATAAGGAATGTGGCTCTTTTAATCATTTTTTGTATTATTTTGTGTCCCTTCAGGATAGTCAAAAGACTGAACAATGGTTGCGCTCGGTTGGTTTTCTCTCATGGAAATCCAAGGGTCAGCAAACGTTATTCTTGTATGTAAATTTATATAACACGTAATACAAATAATTTAACTTACAAAACAAAATAGTAAACCAAGATCAATATCAAACTTATGTGAGAGGATGAACAGCCATTGCCTAATTTTTTTCAAACTACAAAGGAGGTAGAGGAAAATATATGACAAGTTCACACAATGTTTCAAAAAACATTGTTTGAGATGGTATTCTTATTTTAGATAGAAGTAGCCTACACCTTACCAAAATATATTAGAGCGAGATCTAAGATGTAAGACATCACATGGTAGTTTTTGGGTGTCAATTTTGAACTTTTTATCATCTCTTTTACCTTCACTTTTACATGTTCACCTTTCACTTTTGTCCATTTTCGCCTCTTTTGATGGCATAATGTGCCAAGAATAATGTATAAGTTGTTATTTAAGAAAAATCTCTTAGTTTATTCTATCAACATTGATTAAAAGTTATTTTTGCAATCTACTTCTTGAAAATCAATAATTACAGGAATTAATGGTATTCTTTAGTGATGGTTCGGGTACTTTCCCTTAGTCTTAAGGATAAATTCCATTTGGAGTTGTTTACTAGAATTCTCGAGACAAATAATTGCTTTTTTTTTCCATCGTTTTAGCGTACGGATCCCCATGGTCAACACTCCATCAACATCAGTAGAATTACAGGAAATTTGCAAGCACTACAGGAAAATATACAAATTGTTCAACACATATAGCATTCAACACCATAAATGAGGGAATAGTTAATTAACAACTCGAAGATTCTTCTCAAAAGGATCGAAGATGATAGTTTCCTTGTGCTAAAATGAAGATCTGATCTGTGATTTATGAAGTTAGATAGATGTAGGGAGGCATTTGATTTTAAAAAAGAATTGTATAAAGTAAAAGACAGGGGTTCTGAATAGGTTAATAGAGAATGTTTCTTTTATTATCTGGGACATATTGTAATTTCTGAAAACTGTGAATCCGGAGTAATTAATGAATATTTGATAATTTATGTGTAAGTGTCTATGTGTTTTGATTTTCTTTAAACATCACACCCCAGGAAGGCCCCCCTAGTATGTGTTTTGTTTCCTGTAGCATTGAAGTTATTTCCTTTACGTAATACCAAATTTAACAGTGTTTTCTTATTTTTTATGTTTATTGTATTTTCCTGTAATTGCATAGTGACTGTTAAATTTCTGTGAGTATGTTTGAATTCCTATAGATTCATAATTTTGTTTTCATAGTCACAGGTAAATTTATTTTTCTACGGTACTGTTACATACCTTTATCTCTTTGGATTTATCATATGAGTTGTTTCATATATAGACACTCAAAGTATTCAACATTAATTGAACAAACTTTTGTCTTTGGTGCCATGCAAACATCTCCATGAAACATTCTCAAAGGAAATTAAATCTGTATTTTATGAGATGGATATTTTTCAGTTGTTTAAGTTTGATTCGGTTATTGTCAACTCATAAATCAATATAATTTATCTGATCATAAGTTTAGTTAACTAAATAAAGTGAGTTCTATAAGGGGCACACTTATAAGCATACTGATCCATTTACAGTTTGAGTATTTACCCTCTGACAATTAAACCTGGACCAGTCGATTGAAGAATTTTGTCATCTATTTGTGAGAGAGGGATCATTACAACCCTTGACATGTTGAACAAGTTTCTCTGCACATATTTTTTTTAAAGTTGACCATATTATAATTTTTCATCACCACATGGTGATATCGTATCATCCATTTTCAAATTGTTTCAAATATAAAATAACAAGAACTATATTGGGAATAAAGATATTATTGAGATAATCGTTGAATATGAAGATGATGAAATTCCTCTTAATGTATATAATTATGCTTTAATAGGTTATCAAAATGAAGAAAGATTGAAAATTTAGACGATAGAGGTTTACAATATTGATATGTTCCAACCATGGAAAGAAAGAAATAATGAAATATATACCTTCATTTTAACTATGATATAACAAAAAATAATAGGGTATATTGATTTGAGTGATGATATAATAAAAAAGGATTTAGAAAAATGAGGGTATTGAAATGATTTTATGATGCAGACCCCCCTACTCTCCCTTGGGGCTACGCAATCTCCCAGTCAAGGATATTAATCTCCTCAAGCTGGATTAGATCCTCGAGACCTTACTGGTCCCAAAATAAATCAAACACAGGCCCTGTTATCACCAAGGGCAGGTCGTCTGGTACCCATGGGCCCTGATTTCTTAGCGCTTTTTCAAATCTCAACACTGATGGGCGCGAGCTTCTTTCGCTAGACCTTATTTGCATGTGACCTCGAGATGTGACTCGGGTTTTAACCTCCTGGCGCTTTGCAACTTCAAAACTTTTAACCGGGACCAGATCAATGGTCCATGTCCCCCTTCGCAACCAACGGTCGAGATCTACTTCGACACTCTGCACTTCAACAGTTCTGGATGTTCCAAACTCCACTTTTCCTCGGACTACTCTGTACCTGAAGTGCTAGATCAGGAGCCACGCATCCACCCAAAACAACGGTTCTTATACACTTTGAAACTTCAGTGTTCGGGAGTTTCAGATGTTCCTGTAGCTTTTCCCCTAAGAGTGTTTTCTTTCGGAGTTGAGGATCGTTTGTCACACATCCTTCCCGATCAATAGTCCTAGTTCACTTCAGGACTTCGGCATTCGGGAGTCTAAACCTCTCCACACTCTCTTTCTCTCGGAGTACATTCACCCGGAGTCCATGATATTTGACGCGTGCCTCCCACAGATCGACGACCACAAACCACTTCGACTATTTGGGCTTTGGGAGTTTCAAAATCTTCGCCTTCAGTTTCTCCCAGAGTGCTTTCCCCCGGAATACACGATCTGTCAATGCATGTCACCCATAGATCAACGACTATGATTCACTTCGATAATTCAGGCTTTGGGAGTTTCAAACTCTCCACACTTTCTTTCTTTGAGAGTTCTTTCACCCGGATTTCACGATCTCTCAATGCGTGTCTCCCAAAAATCGACGGCTACGATTCACTTAAAGGCTATTCAGGCTTCAGGAGTTTCATTTTCTCCACACCTTCTTTCTTCCAAAGTGCTTTCACCCAGAGTTCACGTATTTCTGTCGCGTGTCCTTATGGATCTGACGGTCCATATTTTCTCCCCTCCCTGTCGACTTCATTCTAGAGTGTTAGACCTCCTAACTGCTAGATCTCTCACCACATGTCCTTCACAACAAATGGTTACGATCTACTCCACTCTTCGGGACTTCGAGAGTTTGCCACACTCTAGAACTGAAATCTCCCGTACTGACTTTTCTCTGGAGTCTCAGATCTATTGACACGTGCCTCCTGGTGACCAATGACCAAGATCTACTTCAGCTTTCAACTCTTCAGTGATTTTTCTCTCTCCTTGTCTACAAAACTCCCGAAGTGCTTCCGCTCTGGAGTTGCAAATCTTATGCCACCTCTCCCTCTGGAAGACAGATGGTCCCTAACCTCTTCGGGACTTTGGTGAATTCCTCGCTCCTGTGTGCACAATGAGACTTAAATCTCATGCACTTTGTCTAGATTCAACGATATGGAGTGATTCTTCTTCCTCCTGGATGGATCTTGGCCAATAACTTGGTAAACCTTTAGAGCTTCACTCCCTTTGAAGATTTCTTCCCGCTATCTCCATTGTGCTTTGTTTCTTGAACCCTTTGACTCCTTAGAGGGATACTTCAACACTTAGTCGAACTTCGAATCCATGCGCTCCTTGCAACAAAATTTTACGCAGGACTTAGCTTCTTGTGGGTGACTCTGGATGCCTTGCAACAATCCCTTTGCACTCCTTGCAAATGAAAGTTTCACGCTACCTCTTCTGAGCTTCTGAGTCGAAACAAACTCTGTCAACGCACTCATTGCGGACTGTATGCACACCTTGCATGAACTCAACAAAGAAAAACAATTGAAACTTATCCAAATGCTTCACAGTTTCATATACTCAATAACATAACTGATTCATTCATGAAAACAAAAAATAACAGGGAAAATGTAAACAGTAGCAACACGATGCGTTGGGTCAATATCCCTTTGTTATATTCATTAAGATGTAAATAGCTACAGCTCTGATAAAAACAACTTACATTGAGTAACAACTATCTCCTACTAATTTGCAGCAACCTTATTTAGGCATACAATGCATCTACTTATACAATAGGTCCTCTAGGGTTCCCTCCAACTACTTGTCTTATCGAAGTAAAAGCTTACAACTACTTATTCCTATTACAATAAATGTCTGTGACAGACAATTTAAGGCGAATGTTCAAATCCACGCAAAAATCAAATAACTAAAGGACAATCTGATGTCTCCTGGTTTGACACGATTGTTCAACCTCCGATCATTAAAACTTCTCTGATTCATCATTTACTCATAATCTCTTTGATATATGCCATCTTTCATCTAGGCGTTGTACTTTCATCCCATGTGGCTTTGCTAACGATGCTCTTGCATCATTTTAGCAATGAGTGAATACATAAGGATTAAGCAGTTGCATTTTTTTGAGTGATGATATAACAAAAAATAATAGGATGTATTTATTTGAAAGATGATCTAGTGAAAAATAATTTATAGCAATTAGTGTCATTTATTTCAATAATGACATAATGAAAACCAATACATTGCATTGTTTTTAGTGACGATATAATGAAAAATTATTTAGAATAATCTATTTGACATGGTGACTCATGATTGTAACAACTATAGATCCATCTTAACTCTAAATGTATCATGCATAGATATGCGTTAAATCCCTTGAGGTGCAAACATTACATTATTTTTTACACTCTAAAAAAAAATTGTAGATTGAGAGATTTGAATCATCTCGATGCATGCTAGATCTAGAGTGAAGATGGATCTACACTAGTATAAATATACTTCCAAACACTATTGTGGCAAGAAAACTATGAAATTTCCTCGTCCAAATAAAAGTACACTAAAATTTGCATTTTTTAACATTGTTACTGACGCTTCTACTGAAGTTACAAACATATCTAAATTTTGACAGAGTTGCATAGATTTTAGAAATGTTAAATTGGAGTAATGTTTTTCATAATAAGTAATGTAGGACCCTTAATTGGAAAAACAAAGCCAATTTTGGGAAGGAATTGGTGGGAAAATAACTTTTACATGTCATATTGAGGGAAAATTATTCAAAATCTAGTAAAACCTAATCTCTTTTCTTTCATAAATATTATTTCATGTACAGTTTCTACAAATTTCTATATTCTTTAAAAATCAAGGTCAATATAGATTATGATTTTAATCATGATACTTGTAGAAAATACTGAAAATCAAAGACAAATTATGAGAAAGAAAATAACTCTTTGTAAATGATTTTGATATGATTCACACTAATTCTAGATCAATTAAAATAAAAGGTAGTTGGTACAAATATCTAGATGCTTTAAGAATCAATATCAATATAGATCATGATAATACAAGATCAATTAAGATAAAAGGTAGTAGGTTCAAATTAAAAATCAATATCAATAAAAGTCATGATTTCAATCTTTATGTTTGTAGAAAATAATACCTTGAATGGATAATTATTCTAGTTTGAGAAAGAAAATAATTTTTATAAATAATTTGTGTAAAATATATATTAAATAAAAACTAGTTAATGTAAAATTTTCAATATTTTAAAAATCAAAATCAATATAGATCATCATTTAAATGATTACACTTGTAGAAACTATAAAAAATAAAAATAAATTAAGAATAACATTTTGTTAGAAAAAAAAAAAAATTGTAAATAATTTCTATCAAATTTCACCAAGATAAAAAAATATATATAAATATTTTAGAAATCAAAATCAATATAGATCATGATTTTAATCATTATATTTATAGAAAATACTTTAATAAATTAAGAATAACCCTCCCTAAACTCTTAAATTCAAATAATTAATATTTAAAACATTTTAGTCTAATTCTTTAGACAATTAATATTAAAGAATTTAATGACAATGGTCGAATGCTTGTAAGCACTTTGTACTCTCGAACAATGGATGATGGATAACCATATCTTCTTGGGAAATTATATTGATGACAATTGTTTGAGATTTTGATAGGTATGTTTTATGGACAAAAATAGTTGAATAATCATATATTTTGGAGAGTTATGAGTTGGTTGAGATTTTGATAGAAATGTTTAGTGGAAAAAAAATGGTAAATTTGAATTTTTAATTAATTATTGTATATAATAAATGAAGTATTTTTATAAGTTTGGGGTGAAGGAAATATTTAATTTATGTCATATATAAGTTTTTTAATAAAAAATATGATGAATTTTTTATATTTAGAAAACTATTAACTTTGTTTTGAAATCATAAGTTTAATTTATTAAATTGTATTTAAATAAAAACAAGTATAGAGTTAAAATTTATATTTTAGTTTTATCAAATCGTTTTAAATATTTCCTTTTAATGGTTTGTTAAAAAGAACATTCAATGGAAGAAACGATGACCTATATTTGTATATCTAAATGATATGATTTTTTTTTTAAATGGATGATAATTTTTGTATATTTGTAATAGGTCGATGATAATTGTTTTAAACATGACACCTTCATATTTATATAATTTATTTATATAATTTTTTTAGATGTTAGTTTTAAATATTTTATTGTTGAATGGTTTGTTTAACTAAGTTGGATTTAATGGTGATTAACATGAGTGATATTTGTGATATTTAATGTTATTTAAAAGTTTAAATTTTATAATATGAATGTTGATTTTCCGTGTTTATATAATTGTTTTAGATGCTAATTTTAATTATTTTTATTGTTGAATGGTTTGTTCAACTAAATTGGATTTAATGGTGACAAACATGAGTAATATTTGTAATATTTAGTGTTATTTAAAAGTTTAAATTTTATAATATGAATATTTTAATTTTTTATTACTATATGGTGATATCGTATCATTTATTTTCAAATTGTTTCAAATATAAAATAACAAGAAGTATATTGGTTATAAATATATTATTAAGATAATCTATATGAAGATCATGAAATTCCTCTCAATATATATAATTATGTTTTAATAGGTTATCAAAATGAAGAAAGATTGAAAATTTAGACCATAGAGGTTTACACTATTGATATGTTCCAACCATGGAAAGAAAGAATGCAATATCTACTTTCATTTTAACTATGATATAACAAAAAATAAGATATTATATTTTGATGATATAATAAAAAATAATAGGGTGCATTTATTTCAAAGATGATATAGTGAAAAATAATTTATAGCAATTAGTTGCATTTATTTCAATAATCATGTAATGAAAACCAATAGATTCCATTGATTTTAGTGACCATATAAGGAAAAAAATATTTAGAATAATCTATTTGACATGGTGACTCATGATTGGAACAACTATAGATCATCTTAACTCTAAATATATCATGAGTAGATAGGTGTCAAATCCCTTGAGGTGCAAACATTACATTATGTTTTAGACTCTAAAAAAAATTGTAGATTGAGAGATTTGAATCATCTCGATGCATGTTAGATCTAGAGTGAAGATGGATTTAAACTAGTATAAAGATACTTCCAAACACTATTGTGGCCAGAAAAATATGAAATTTCCTCTTCCAAAGGAAACTACACTAAAATTTGCATAGATTTTAGAAATGTTAAATTAAAGTAATTTTTTTGATAATAAGTAATGTAGGACCATTAATTGGAAAAAGAAAGCCAATTTTGGGAAGGAATTGGTGGAGAAGTAACTTTCACATGTCATCTTGAGGGAAAATTAATCAAAATCTAGTAGAACCTAAACGTCTCTTTCTTTTCTTTCATAAATGTTATTTCATGTACAGTTTAATGACTGGACTGTCTCATGTAGTTTAAATGGTAAAACTTTGGAATTTTTAGACAATGAGCTCCATATACCACTGGATCAAAAAATAAAATTTATATAATTTTCACACTAATACAATATATATTAAAATATAAATTAGTTTCTACAAATTTCTACATTCTTTAAAAATCGAGGTCAATATAGATAATGATTTTATCATGATACTTGTAGAAAATATTGAAAATCAAAGACAAATTATAAAAAAGAAAATAACTCTTTCTAAAAGATTTTTATAAGATTCACACTAATCAATTAAAATAAAGGTAGTTGGTACAAATGTCTAGATGCTTTAAAAATCAATATCAATATAGATCATGATATTACAAGATCAATTAAGATAAAAGGTAGTAAGTTCAAATATCTAGATGCTTTAAAAATCAATATCAATATAAGTCATGATTTTAATCATTATGTTTGTAGAAAATACTACTTGAATTGATAATTATTCTAATTTGAGAAAGAAAATATTTTTTTATAAATAATTTGTGTAAAATATATATTAAATAAAAGCTAGCTTATGTAAATTTTTCAATATTTTAAAAATCAAAATCAATATAGATCATCATTTAAATGATTACACATGTAGAAACTATTAAAAATTCAAAATAAATTAAGAATAACATTTTGTTAAAAAAAATAAAAAATTGTAAATAATTTCTATCAAATTTATATTAATTCAAATTCCATCAAGATTATATATATATATATTAGGAATCAAAATCAATATAGATCATGATTTTAATCAATATATTTATAGAAAACACTCTAATGAATTAATAATAACTCTCTGTAGTCCCCCAGGTGTAGGACAATCGGTGATGGACAAACTAGCAAACAAATCAAAAAAATAATAACATTTCCTAAACTCTTAAATTCAAATAATTAATATTTAAAACATTTTAGCATAATTTTTTAAACAATTATTATTAAAAAATTTAATGACAATTGTCTAATGTTTGTAAGCACTTTGTCCCCTAGAACAATGGATGGATAACCATATCTTTTTGGGGAAATTATATTGATGACAATTGTTTAAGATTTTGATAAAGATGCTTTATGGACAAAAATAGATGGATAACCATATATTTTGGCACTTTGTCCCATCCAACAATGGTTGGATGGATGAATAACCATATCTCCTTGGGAAATTATATTAATGACAATTGTTTGAGATTTTGATAGGGATGTTTTATGGAAAAATAAAAATAAAAATGGATAACCATATCTTTTATCTTTTGGGCAATTATGAGTTGGTTGGACAAAAGTATGGTAAATTTAAATTTTTAGTTATTTATTGTATATAGAAAGTGAAGTATTTTTATAAGCTTGGGCAATTATGATTTGGTTGGACAAAAATATAGTAAATATAAATTTTTAGTTATTTATTGTATATAGCAAGGAAGTATTTTTATAAGTTTGGGTGAAGAAATATTTATATATAATTTTTTTAATAAAAAATATAATGACCTTTTTATATTTAGAAAACGATTAACTTATTTTGAAATTCTAAATTTAATTTATTAAATTGTATTTAAATAAAAATAAGTATAAAGTTAAAATTTATATTTTAGTTTTATATAATTGTTTTAAATATTTCCTCTTAATGGTTTGTTAAAAAAACGTTCAATGGAAAAAACGATGACCTATATTTGTATATCTAAATGAAAATTGCTTTGAGTGGATGAACTATATTTGTAATTTGTCAATGATAATTGTTTTAAACGTGCTACCTTCATGTTTATATAAATGTTTTAGATTTTAGCTTTAAATATTTTTATTGTTCAATGGTTTGTTCAACTAAGTTGGGTTTGTTCAAAAGAACGTTCAATGGAAAAAACGATAACCTATATTTGTATATCGGAATGAAAATTGTTTTAAATGGATGAACTATATTTGTAATATGTCAATGATAATTGTTTTAAACGTGCTACCTTCATGTTTATATAATTGTTTTAGATTTTAGTTTTAAATATTTTTATTGTTCAATGGTTTGTTCAACTAAGTTGGATTTAATGGTGAGTAACATGTTTATATAATTGTTTTAAATGTTAGTTTTAAATATTTTTATTGTTGAATGGTTTGTTCAATAAGTTGGATTTAATGGTGAGTAACATCAGTGATATTTGTAATATTTAATTGCTCGGAGATCATCGTAGATCGTTGGAAGTGCGACGGAGAAGGTGAACGCATAGACTTGATGACGTGCCGTCCACGGCACGTGGTGAGGATTTGTTCAAAATTGAATAAATTAGGTGATAAAAACATCCTTGTGTGGATTGCATTGCATTGAGCTGTCGATCTAATGTTCTGGTCGCCAATTATGCCAAGAAAAAAGGTCAAAATCGAATATATAGGAGAGACGAGCGTAATAATCGCATTTTGAGGTTGGTTTTTTTATTTTAAATTTCATTTCCGCTTCCACTTATGGTGGCGCCCTGGCCCATCTACCCACAGTCCGCCCACAGTAACTCTACTCATGCATATAGAGCTTTCCAGAACATCATTTATTCCCTTGGAAATCTAGTACAGGTATACCAAACATTCCTACTTTGCGTATGCTATTCAGTAACCCTGCAATTTTGTTTGTTACCAGCTAAGCGAAGCCTAAACATGTGAAAAATATGAAGAACATTCAGCAAATACAAGATCAGATGATTGGTATTGACTGTAACCCTAACATTTGGAAACCAGCTGGGTTATAGCAGATGACGAATGATAAGGGTGAATCTGTTCAGAGATGGGAATTAATATTCGAGGGAGCTTTTCCGAGGCAAATTCCTCTGCAGATCCGCAAGTTAGACTCTCTGCTATGAGACGGTATACTGCATTAGAGGGTAATTACTATTTGATAGCATGCCCAACGGTGATCCTCTAGATTTGATGCATTACAATGCCAAAACAATCGAAAGAGTCGATTATTGATTTGAACGTTTTTTTCGTTGGAGTTTCCAATGTGTGTTTTACGAATTTTCGTTGGTCGGCGTAAAATTTTATATTGAACACACTAAAATGAATCTGTAAATCAGAAAGGCTACAGTTAGGAAAAAACGAAGGCAGAAATGTAAAAGATGACAGATATGCTGTGTGATTTTAGGACTGAATCCGCGCACCGTATGTTAAGTTATACATTTTGAAATAACTTGTTATATAATCACCTTCGAAATAGACGATCGGTAAGTAAGTACTGGTTTGCGTTGCATTTACCATAATTGGATGATTGGGTGCATAAGGTTTGAGTGTGGGATAAGTGGTACTTATTCTGTCTTTTTTCTCAAGCACATATTTGACAAGAAGTTCAAAGGAATTTGCCCGTACAAATAAACCCGACTATTCCCACCACAATCTGCAATTGCATCTTAAAAATTAAATCCCAATGGATCTAAATGACCTAAAGTATGACTTGAATAACAAAATATATATAAAAGACGAGGTCATCTGACTGTCAGTTATACAACACTCCAGCTTTGCCATCACAGTACTCGGCTTTCGTTGCAGAGGTTCTGCACGTAAAACAACCGCCTCCGCTTAACTTATTTTAAGATCGTGCCGGTAAGGTAATACATGTTCTGCAGTACTACTCCCATCTAAACATGTATGAATCGTTCAAACATGACATAACAAAAATGTGTTTTCTGTAAGTTTATTAACTTAATACATACTTAAGATGATCCAAGAGAAACATGTCATTTCAGATCAGAAGCCAAATTCTCAAATAAGAAACATACACCAGGCAACGTTCATGGTAATATATTCAGCTGTTATACAGCATTTATGGTAATATATATCTAGAGAAACACCGTGATATATTTTTTAATGTCGATTGAAGGTGACTATCAAGCCATATACTATCGTGAAATATACAGAGTGAGATATCGATACATAGAGATCAATTGTAATAAATACTGCATCTCTGGGTATTATTACTTCCCAAGTTGTTACTTGGAAAGGTCTATATTTATTGGAGATTAGTACAATTAATGATCTTTTAATTTTAAATTATAATCTGATGGCTACACATTGAAGATGTTGGTATATTTTTAGTAGTACTTCAAAATTAATGAGTCAAATTTATTGTTGATAACTTCCTTGCATTTATGAATGTATCAGTTAACCTATTTACTTTTTAACATTTACCTAATCATATTAAGAAATTACTGTAACATCATATGATTGCCACGTTTAAATAATTAATCTTTGAGATCTCCTTCAATTTCATTCTTGGAAATTACAGTCACGGATTTAATCAATTATCATTTCCTCTACCTCGGATTTCCTCAGCTGTAAGCTTTTCGGCGTTTACCACCTCTACCTCGGATTTCCTCAGCTGTAAGCCTTTCGGCGTTTACCAGCCGCGAGTTAGGCGTTGTGCTAGTTACGCTGAAATATACCTATTGGAGATGGGCACAATTAATGATCTTTTAATCTTAAATTATAATCTGATGGCTACAAATTGAAGATGTCGGTATATTCTTAGTCGTTCTCCAAAATCAATGAGTCAAATTTATTGTTGATAACTTCCTTGCATTTATGAATGTATCAGTTAACCTATTTACTTTTTAACATTTACCTAATCATATTAAGAAATTACTGTAACATCATATCATATGATTGCCACGTTTAAATAATTAATCGCGCGAGTTAACGCCTGTGCTAGTCATAATGATGTAACCCAACGGTCGTGAATTCTCCAAAGTATCGAATTTTGCAGGAAGGCAGATTGTGCCATCCATGGAGTAGATTGTTCTTCGCTACAAAAATTGTGGGTTGAGATACAAAAATTGTGAAGCATCTAAACGCCAATGCCCGGACTCCCCGTTAAAACCTGTGTACGGTACAACGTTAAGGTTTTAAACCAATTTATTTATTGAGTCCATAAAAACTGATTTCTTAGCTTTCTTGTTCCAATACTGAAGCATTATGACCGCATGTCCAGTCAAAGGGGTTCGTCACACCGAGAAACGTGAGATGAATTAAACTGTCAATAAAGACAGCAGAGATGTCTAAATTCAGTTTTTGTCTGTGCTTCTAGCTTCTGTAGCTCTGGTATGCATATATAATTTTAGTTTTGATAGCTCTCGAATGCATATCTAAACTTCACCGGAAGTTGTATAATTTGCTTTGTAGCGCGCATGCAAGCCGGAGAGTCAGACTTGGTATTATATACGTAGGCTGGCTTCATTCATGTGAGGGATCACTTTTCTTGAGGGAGGAATATTCTTTAAAATACAAAACTTAATAAAAGAAATGAAAGGTTTGAAATTTTAACGGAATAAATCTTAATTAATAAAATTTAAATTAGCACAGTCACATAATTGTGACTGATTAACGTCTAAAGGTTGATAAGATGAAAAAAATATTTAAAAGAATATATTAAATTTTATTATTGATTAACAAATAAACGGTTGAGCTTCATTTATCTGGTGTTAATATTTTATTTTTTGTTAATCACTTAGGTGGCAATCAATTACCTATCAAAGTAATTTTTAAATATCATTAGGTAAATGTAAAAAAGTAAACACATAAACGGATGTCTTTATAATAGCTAGGAAGTTAATGATTGAAATCACAGTCATTTATTTTGTGTGACTACTAAGAATATTCCAGCCATATTTAATCTTGTCCATAGAAAACTTATTAAGCACTAAACCCCTATTAAATCTGCCCATTATCAATAAGTATACACCTTTCGGCGTAATAAAAGTTTGCATTTTAAAGATTCGATCCTTCCCATTATATAATAAACTTAGAATTACAATAGATTTAAATTATTTTAAAAACTTTAAGAAAGATTTATATTTTTAAAAACTTGATCTTCACTAAATAATAAATCCATAATTTAAATAAATTTAAATTACTTCCAACCAAAAATAAATCCATAATTAAAATAAATTTAAATTACTTCTAATTAAATTAAACCTACTTCCAATTAAATTAAACCTTAAATTTTTTTAAATGGTTATATATATAGATATATAATTTTTTAAAATTCACTATATATCATCTCTAATAAAATACTGTATTAAAAATCTTTTTAATGAATATTAATAAAGTAATAATATAGTTAAAAAACAGATTGCACACCAAACTATATTGTTATTATTTAATTCAATGTCAAGATACATCACATTTATATAGTGTTTATGAGATCCAACTACTTTTAATTGTGGAGATTGTAGTTAAGAGAATATCTCAAGAATCTTCAACAAATCAAACCAATTATACTATTGTAAGCGTTAATTCTAACATCCCCTTCATGTTTATATAATAAAAAAACTAATATTATAAACAATAATATCATGTCTATCACATAGACATGTTTTACATTGATCTTGTGTGATATTGCTTTCGTAAGAAACTCTACCCACTCTGCATTCTTCTCGAATATGCTCTTTCTTCTCCACAACTTCAAGCTTACCAACTCTGATGCAGGAGCATCACTCCACGTCAGTAGCGTGCCAGCCAACTACCATATCCAACACACATTTAATGGAGAAAGGGAGAGGCATAGCCCTCTCAATTTTTAAATTTGAAATTTCAATAAATTTTGTAAGGTTGTAAGAGCCGACCACACATCTGTCCAGGAAGTGGTTGAGGTTGCCTTAAATGGTAGCCTATAAGAATCCCAGGGTGTAGTCAGGACTAGGCATCCATTTATGTAATGTAGTCGTAGGAGTCGTTCCATGATAGCGATAGCTCAGAGACGGTGGTTGAGGATAAGCTCATGGGAGCCCTAATTTTGTAGGAAGGAAGTTAGAGAATAATAGGACTCAGGGTAGAGAGTTAGGAGGAGAGACCAAGGAAGAGAGGTCTCGAGAGATAGAGTTGAGACTTGTTACAGTCCAACCTTTATAAACAATTGTATAGACATATAGATTAATAGAAAAACAGTTTTTTTTGCATATTGTTGTTCACGTGTTTATGTTTCAAGAATGAATGTTGTAGACAAAGGTGATAGATAGATTTTACTATCTGTTCGTGAGTTTGTCGATTTCTATCTGGGTTCTTTAGGCTGTGCAAGGGGTGCACAACAAAACAGAGGAGGTTCTGTAGCCAGTGCAAGGAGTGCGTATCTGAATCTCTCATTTGAGATCAGAGGAGAACGTGCTAGGCAGACACACCAGGAGAATTCACAACTCAGGAGAAGCCTCAGAGTTACCAGACGCTCTCGAGGTGAAGATTGTCCAAGGAAAGCACGGGGAGAAAACTCAAGCTCTGCCAGGAGGGCATTAAGCGAGTACATTGAGTGCACTAGGGAACTCTATTTCAATTTCAGAGAGAAGAAGTGTCGATGAAATAAACTTACCGAGTTTTTGAACACTCTATAGGCTTTGCAAGGTGTGCATCGAGCAGAAGAATGCCAGGTGGGCCTAAGGAGTTTTTCTTTTCCAGAAAACTTCTCGAATCTAAGTTATTCGAAATCTAAGGAGCACCAGAAGTGTGCGAGGGTGGACTCATTCTAAGTCCATAATATTAGAAGAGAAAGTGCAAGAAGAACGCACACATAGACAATTTTTCGAGGTTTCTAAGTTGACAAAGTTCAGGAGGGGAAGTGTTTCTATAACGTAGATGAGACCCAAAGGAATCGGGCTCGTAAGAGGAAGAGTCGAAGGTCGAGACCTTCGAGACTTAGAAAATATTCTAAGTCAAAAAGCCAAGAAAGCTCAGGAGGAAGAGCACAACTGGCGTTGGATCAGCACTGGGAAGAAAGATCTGAATCGTTGAATCTGCATCCAGACAACAGGATGAGAGCGCGTAAGGAGGTCAGATATGGACCGTCAGATCTGGACCATCAGATCTAGCACTAAGGACCGATAGCCGTCAGATTAGGGAGAAGGTGTGAGGGGTTTAATCCCTGTGAAGACGCACAGAAGGGTAGAACGAATGGCAGAAACTTCGAGGGAGAAGTGTTGAGTTGTGGTGAGCCATTGGATCCAGGAAAGGTGCGTGAGGTTTAAACCTCATAACAACAGAAGGAAGAGGACTCGTCAAGTCTCGAAAGCATCAAGACCGTTCGTTTTGGAGAACAGGTGGCAGAGATCTGGATCATTTCACGAATTCGGGGTTCGTGAGTTTGGAGGGCAGACCAAATTCTTGGTTTCGTGAAGTCTCGCATTGCGAGGAGTAGGGAAGGAGATCCAGACCATTGGATCTAAGCCATGGGAGAATCGTTGGATCAAAATCTCCACACGGTATCACATATCGGGGGTTCACGGGTTGAAAGAGCTTCTTTTCGACTGGAGAAGTCATGAAGTGCTGACCGCCGAGGGCTCGTGCAAACACGTGGCACATCCATTAGGTGGGGATCACGTGGTTGATAGGTGGTGTAACAACAAATTCCCAAAGAAAGGTGGAAGCGGGTGACAGGTGGTGGACACACGTCACCTTGGAAGGAGGCAACCCCTCGCTGACCTTTCGTGTTTCGAGGTTTCGCAAAGGAGGAGCACGAGGGTTCAACACTCCAAATCGCGAAGTCGTGAGTTGCGAATAGTGATAAAAGAGTCAACCCATCCCTCACTTATCGTGCTTCGGGATTTCTCAAAGGAGGAGCACGAGGACTCAACACTCCAACTCGCAAAACCATGAGTTGCGAGTAGTGCTAGCACTTAGCCCTAGCCGGTGGTTATGTGTGGAAGGAACTAACAAGGAGGGGCCATACCCATATCACATCTTAGTTATTAGCGTTTGGAGAAAGAGGAGTCAAGGGTCTTCGACTCACGAACTCACAAGATCGTGAGTCACTAAGGGTGCTTGCGCTAAGACAAGGTTGTGGTCGCATGGAAATGTAAGGCTCGTGGCTGGTGTTAAGTTGCGCAGGGCGAGACTGTCATGAAGGACATGTGGATTTATTCAAAGGGTTCCAAGTAGGAGCCCAAAGAGCCATTTCGGCTTAGAAGAAGATCGATTCAGAGACCGAGAGGTCGTAGAACCCTACTAAGGTAGGGGGTCTGTATCATTTGGTATCAGAGATAATATTTTTTGTTAGCAGATCGCAGACAAAAGGAGGACTGTGAAGGGATATAGTTTGATACCATCAAGTGGTATTAGAGAATATTTTTGTCTCTATATTTCAGACAAAACCGAAAGAGGAGATCGCTACTTTGTTCACAGACAAAGGAGAGACGGTGGGAGAAATTATGGTAACATCAAGTGGAATCAGAAGGAAATATTCATATGTATACAATAGGTGAAAGAAGCAGGGTGTTAAAGCTCTGTGGTGATTGTTGCAAGGTGTGAAACAAATGATAGACAATTGGGCGAGTTGTAGGAGGACATGGAGATTCTCTCAGATGTAGAGTGATACATATGCTTTCTAGGAGGGTAGGTGAAAGATGGAAATGGCTACTGAAGACCATGAGCGTGGTGGAAGAGGATACCACCAACAGATGATTAAAGCAGAGATTGACAAAGAAATCGTTGAGATAAGTTTGAGAATGGAACAACTAACATTGAAGATGTAGCAGGAGGCAAAAGTACACTGGAGGTACGATTGGCCTCTGAATAGGAAAGCCAATGGCTTGTTCAAAGGTTGTTGGCCAGGAAACAACAAAAAGAGTTGAGGAAGTGGCTGAGGTATGCTGAAAGCCTTAACCACATAGAGCCGGTTTGCATTTGTGAGCCGGAAGTTGGAGAAACCCTCAGTGAGGAGGAAGAGAGATCAGTTTCAGGTCTCATAAACTGCCAGGAGGGAAGAGATGAATTTTCAAATTGCCAGGTGGGCAATGGAATGAGATCATTGGAGGATCTCATAGACTGTCAAGAGGACAGCAACAAAAATTCATATTTCCAAGTGGTGTAACACCCTGTTTCCCCCAGATTGTAAATATAACTGAATTGGCCAAGGACTATGGAAAAACTCATAAGCATGAATATGTGATGTAAATGGACCTGCAGGAAGAGGTCAATGAATGTAAAATGACAGTTTGAATTTATTGCA
>ML783478.1:327631-412884 GCA_009831015.1 Picea engelmannii | reverse complement strand
CTCTTCCCCTTTGTCCCTCCCTCCCACTATCTCTATCCTCTTTGTCTCATATATATACCACCTCTTTCTCTCTCTCATTTTTGTTAGGATCACTCTCACTCTCTCTCCCACCTCTCTCTCTCTAACCCCCCTCTTGGTCTTCCTCTATGAACCTATCACGCTCTCAAGCAATCCATCTCTATTCCATTCTATCTTTACCTCTTGCATATATCCCACACTCTCTCTCTCCTTGTATCCCCCTCTCTCCCCCACTCTCCCCACCTTTCTCTCTTTTAATATATCTAACCCCCCTTCCCTCTTCCCCCCCCTTCCTCTCACTCTCTACCCCCCCTCTTTTTCCCATCTTCCTCTTCCTCTCACTCTCTCACTCTCATTATCTCCCCCCATGACCTAGACACAACATAGAGATAGATATAGAGTTATATGATGACCTATAGATAGACATATATTGTTAGGGTCCTAACCTATGCATAGGTAGAACAATATATTCAGATGTAATAAAGGTCAATATTAATAAGGCATTTCAATAAAATAGAATAAGGCAGATGTAAGAAGACCTAATAGAAGCTTTCGCTTCTAGAAGGATCTTCCTCTAGATGCTTCTTTTAATAGACATATTTAGTATAAATAGGAGTCAAGGGTATGAGAACCCTAGCTTGGATAATATTGTAATAGAGCATTGTTAAACTGGAGGTTGCCCCCTTGAAGAGGCCTATGGACATTGCTTTTAGAATCAAAGTGTTATTCTTGTTGTTGTTATTATATCATTTCATTGCTATTGTGGTGATTGTTCTGGTTATATTGTTGTTATTCTGCCATTTCTAGCATTTTATTTTTGTTCTGCATACTTTTTATATATGGTATATTAAAAGTGGTGTCATAGCACTTTCCTTGGCAGAAAGTGTGGGTTAAATGTTTTTCAGGGTAGAGATGTATTCTAGTGTCTTTAAGCCACAAAGATATGTCGTTACGTGCATAAACCCGCTGTTGAGGGATCGATATACGCAGGAAATACAAGTGGTAATTAAGCACACATCTATTGGACACCCTTGTAACCCCTGTTGGTACCCCTTCGAGTGGTAGCACATCAGAAAACACCTGTGTACGGATCAACCTAGATTACCTAAATCCCTCTTTAGATAAACTGATCGGCCGCCTAACTGCTATAGTGTCATCGAGAACAACACTCGGGAAGATAATCTCTAGTACATGGGTAGTCAATTAGTACGGCTAAGGGTACGTTCTATCCTCCTTAGGTAGTTCCCTAAGATATTGGGCTAAGTACTACAGTTGGACCCTGCACGTATATCAAAGAGCTATAGCACAGGGAAAACCCTTGTCTGTAGAACCCTTGAATACCTAACCCTTGGGGACAGAAGCATAAACAAATTAAAATAGACAAGATCTATTGTCACACAACTTTGTTCGGGTTTCCAAATCACTAAACATTTGTTCCTGGTTAAGAATTTGGACATTTCATCACTGCAGTATTCTTCAGACCAGAGTATAACTATGCAAGTGTAAGAAAAAAAAGAAAAAAGTCTGAAAAAATTTTCACCATTATTTGAGACCTATTCCATAGGATTCATCTTTTCTCCCTTAACATTCATCCATATCATTTTTCGGAAAAATATTTGACCCCGCCTACCCCTTTTCAGTTCCCCCATCCTCATGGCCCATACCCGTAGCCAAGACTTGGAAGCTCGCTTCAACACCTTTCAATTTGGTCTCATCGAGACCCAACAAGAAGTGAAACAACTCATTGCAAATGTTGTCGCCATCAATACAACCATGTAGTCCTCAATGGAGGAAATCAAACAAGACCTCACCACCCAGCTTGAATCTGTCTTTTTAACACTCTACACCAAACTGCATATCCCTATAGATAACGCTTCCTCTTCCTCACCTTGACCATTCCTCTCATTCCCATAACTTTTAGAACCATCACTTTCAATGTGACCTATGCCTTATGTGGGTGGATGTGAACAAATTTTATGGCTCGGACCCCACTAGTTGGGTAACTCAAATGGAACATTATTTCTCTTTATACGACATTACAAATGACTTGTCCAAACTCCGGTATGGTGTTCTCCATCTAGATCAAGAACATTGGCAATGGTGGCAATGGAGAAAAACTTCTCGTCAAGGGTATATTTCTTGGACACACTTTTTGGCAGAGCTTTATGAATGCTTTGACACTAACACTAATCATTTGGGCTATTTGATAAATTTGAAACAATTAGGAATAGTGGAAGACTTTATAGCTGCATTTGAGGGCCTGACTTTTAGAACAGAGGGCATGTCTGATGCCTTTTTTTGAGAGTGTTTTATCAGTGGCCTCAAGGATGAGATTCGGGCACATGTCTTCATGGATTGGAATCAGAGTTGGGTGGAGGATACTAAAAGAGCTAAATAAGAACAAAAAGTTGTATCTTCTCAAAACCAAAAACCCTCCTTTATCCCTCACCCTAAACCAATAAATCCCACTATTCCCTCTGCTCCACTAAAGATCCAAAAAATGACCAGGGCTGAAATGGTTGAATGCCAACTCAAAGGCCTTTGTTATAACTGTGATGACAAATATTTCTCAGGCCACAAGTGATGTTGACGCCCTCAACCCGCAGGTCGGAAGGTCCACATCAACACAGGATCTTTCCTTTACCACGACCCGAAGAACTCTAAATGGTTCTTCTATTTCCCTATCAGGAAATCTGCACCCACAACAACTCTCACGGGATCCCCTCTTTACACTTGGGAGATCTGACTTCGCACCTTCGCGAATCCAGTGGTCGAGCATTGGTCTCTTGAGTCCCCGGAACCCAACAATAGTCAACTCTAACCTTTTCCTTTTCCTTTTGGGACTTTCCCTATTGCGATTTCGGCACTCATGATGTCGAATAACTTGTCTCACCAACTCCCGAATCTTGATTTGTCGAAACTCTGATATACTCGCGAGTTTGAATTTTCAATGCCACATTAGACCTATCGGGGTCTCAGACTTCGCAATATCGCAAATCCTGATGTAATGAGTTCGAAACTTCACCCCACAAAACTTCGAAATGGCATGCCACCTGTCCACTCGCTGACTCCTTCGTGGCACACACAATTCCCTTAGCTTTCAGGATATCGTGATTCTTGTTGCAATGTTTATAGGAGTTCAACCTATGAAACCTCGATATAGAATCCCCGGGTAAATCCAATGGCCCTTATGGCTCGGATCTACGGTCCTGCCTCTCCTGAGCTTAGAATTATTTGGGATTACTCACGGTATCTCCCCTACTCTTCCATGACATCTAACGGCTCACGGGACTTCGCGAATTCTCCTCAGAGAATTATGATCGTCCGTCTCTTCCTTGGTGATTTCTGTGAATGACTAAGGGTTTCCCCACCAACATGTCCACCTGTAATGCAAACTTACAATGCCTTCTAAACACTTTATGGCACAAGCTTCCTATGCTTCTCTTTGGCGATTACTCGAAGGTCCTATACCTCCTGAGCTTTCTCCCAGCGTTGATTCTTAAATAAGAATCTTGTGCGCACTCCTTGTGGCAACCTTGAAACACTCCTAAGTGTTGAATTTCCTTCGACCTCGCATACACCTGCAGCAACAGTCTCTCAATGCTTCACTCAGGTCCACAACCATGAAACTTCACTCAGCCCGCACACTCCTTGCACGACTCCTGTGTCTGTCTGCACTTCTGTGGAAATGAGAACAAAAGATAAACTACCTAAGTCCTTTGTCAATGCACTCCTTGCGGAAACTTCAACTGCACTCCTTGCAGGAACTCTTGCTCAGATAGATAAACAATTGAAACTCATTCCCTCACCCTTTCAGACTTCAAACTCAAAACATGAAATCATATACACAGCGTATAAAGAAAATGTATAACAGGAAGCAAACATTCATGAGCATAACATTTTAACATCAATACAGAGAGAAAAAACACGAAACCATGAATTTCAATCAACCTCTTTCTATTAATCCAAATATTTGTACATGGGTGTTCTTACACAACTCTCTGCTTCTCCTCTATTCTCTTCATACACTAATGTTGCTTCATCCTTATGTTACAATGCACAATGAGGGTGTCTATATCCCGTTTCCCTCTTGAGCTCTAAAACTGTCTAATATACACATTCAATTCTACCTACTTGCATTAACTACTATAAATGCCTTCTACCTACTAAGGACGAGAGTGAATTGCTCAAGGTCCATTTGCATTTTACAAGTGTGCTTCTTCTTAATGACTTCATTTAATATTGCACAACAACTTGAAGGTAATTTCAAAATTTGTGTTGGTGCTTGTCCAGCTGTCCTTCACTTCCACGATGGCTTGCTTGATGTTGGAGATGCTCCTGCATTATACTCCTCGGCTTGAAAATTTTCATGGGCTCCTGTCCATGAGCTCTTTCACGGTTTGTCCATGCTTCTGTATTTCTACTTCAGTCTCCCGACTGGCATCTTCAATTGGATGATCCTTCCATTTGACCAGATACTCAAAGTATTCTTTCCACCTTGTCTTTTTACTGACCCTCTTGTCCAGTATGCGCTCCATCTACGGTTTATCTGGAACGGGCATATGCTTTGTCCACTAGATCACTGGTTGCTCATTTCCAGTCCCTGTTTCCCCAGCTCTATATGGGTACAAATTTGAGATATTGAATATCGGAGAAATTTCGATCCCATCGGGCAATTCAATCTCGTATGCATTCACCCCAAATTTCTTCAAGACCTTACATGGTCCGATTTTCTTGATCTTCATCTTATTATATGTTCCTCTCATGAACCTTTCTTTCCTTAAATGTGCCAGAACCAAGTCACCAACCTCAAGCTAAAGTTGTCTTCTGTGTTGATTTGCTCTACGCTTATATTCCTAACTCGAAATATGCAATCGTTCCTTCACCTGGATGTGAAGTTCTTTCATCGCCTCTACAAATTCTTTTGCACTAGTGCTCCTAGTCGCAGTCTGTTCTGAATCCCTCAATTCAGAAATATTTTTCGGATGCATGCCATAGACAATCTGAAATGGACTTTGTCCTATGCTCCTGTTAATCGAGTCGTTATAAGCAAACTCTGCCTGTGGTAATATGTTGTCCCACTGGCTGTGATGTTCTGTCACCAAGATTCTCAGCAAGTCTCCCAGACTTCTGTTTACCACTTCTGTCTATCCATCCATCTGAGGATGATAAGCCGAACTATACGACAAGTCAGTCCCCAGCTTCTTCCATAAGGTCCTCCAAAAGTGCCCTATGAATTTAGTATCTCAATCCGAAACTATACTCCTTGGCAAATCGTGAAGTCGAATGACTTCTTTGAAAAACAGATTCGCAATGTGAGTTGCGTCACTGGTTTTCTGACATGGAATGAAGTGTTCCATCTTGGAAAATCAATCCACCACCACAAAGATTGAATCACAACCTCTTTGTGTTCTTGGAAACCCCAACACAAAATCCATGCTGATTGCATCCCACGACCTCTCTGGTATGGGAAATGGTTGATAAAACCATGCATTCTTCTTCCTTCCCTTCGAATGCTAGCAAATTCAGCATCTATCCACGAATCTCTTGACATCTGCTCGCATTCTCAGCCAAAAAATATGACTCATTCATCTTTGCAAACATCTTGTCATGACCAAAGTGCCCGGCCAATCCTCCATTATGTTTCTCCTTTAGCAAATTCTCCCTCATGGAGAATTTCGGAATACACAACTGATTACCCTTAAATAGTAATCCTTCCTGGATCATGTACTCTACCCATTGGCTTTTGTCCCTGAGAATTGGATTCTCAGCTACTTCATACACTTCCTTAAAATCTGGATCATCAGCATACATGTTCCTGAGATCATCAAAACCCAACGTTTTGACTCTGAACTCCTGCAATAACAAACACTTCCTACTCAAAGCATCAGCCACTTTGTTAGTAGTACCATAAATATGTTTAATCACAAAAGTGAAAGTCTGCATGTACTCAACCCATTTGACATGTCTCTGATTCAACTTTTCCTGTTGAGTCACAAACTGCAATGCATGATTGTCACTGTATAAGTCAAACTCTTTCAGGATCAAGTAATGTCTCCATTTCTTTAATGCCTGTATGATAGCATAAAACTCCTTATCATATGTGGATTACTTCACCTTTCCTTCATTTAGCTTCTCGCTGAAGTATGCTATCGGTCTGTCTTTTTGACTCAAGACTACCCCGATTGCAAATCCACTTGCGTTTCATTTCACTTGAAATTTCTTTCAGAAATCCGGCAACACCAGAACTGGTTGTTCCGTAATCTTCCTCTTCAACAGATTAAAACTCTTCTCAGCCTCTTCTGTCCAGTGAAAATACTTGTGTCTTTTCTTCACTATTTCCATCATCACTGCACTAATTCCACTGAAATTCCTAATGAACTTTCGGTACAAACTAGCCATTCCTTGAAAACTTCTCACCTCAAATATATTCTTCGGTGATGGCCAATTCTTGATTACCTCTACCTTATCTGGATCCATCCTCAACTCATCTGCAGAAATAATAAACCCCAAGTAAATGAGCTCTGTCTTCATGAATGAGTATTTCTTCATGTTTATCAACAGCTTCTCCCACTGTAGTTTCTACATCACTATAGCCAAATGCTTTAGATGCTCTACCATTGTTTTACTGAAAACTAGTATGTCATCCAAATACACAATGACAAATTTTCCGATGAACTCCCTCAGGACTTCGTTCATCAATATCATGAAGGTATTCGGTGCATTTGTTAAGCCAAACGACATAACAAGCCATTCATACAACCCTTCGTTGGTTTTGAATGTTGTCTTCCACTCATCACCCTCTCTCATGCGGATTTGGTGATAACCGCTCTTCAAATCAATCTTTGAAAAATACTTTTCTCCACTCAAGAAATCCATCAGATCATCCATCCTTGGCAATGGAAATCTATACCTAATGGTTATCTTTTTAATCACCCTCGAGTCAGTACACATCCTCCAGCCTCCGTCTTTCTTCAGACTGAGTACTATTGGAACATCACATGGACTCAAGATTTCCCTGATCAAACCTTTATCCAACAACTCTTAGACTTGCCTCTTAACCTATTCATTCTCTTGTGGCATCAATCTGTACGTGGCTTTGTTTGGAAAACTGGCTCCTGGTATGAGATCAATATGATGACTCAGACTTCTAATCGGTGGCAACAAACGAGGTAGTTCATCCACTACTATGTCAGCAAACTCTTCCAGTAGTTCCTAAATCTCTTATGGTAAATCATCTATTCTTGTGCTGGTCAAAACAATTCTTGGTTTCCTGACCACAATAAACTGTGGATCCTCCTTCTTATTAACCTCATTAAGGATTTCCTTCCCACTCATGAGAAGTACAGTGTTGCTTACTTCCGGTTTCACCTCCTTATCCTTAATTGGAAGCAACATGTGAGTCCTCCCATTCTTCTCTAGGGTGTATGTGTTCATTCTCCCATCATGAATCACATTCCTGTCATATTTCCATGGCCTACCCAGCAATAGATGACAAACATCCATAGGAATGACATCACACAAGATCTTATCATTATATCCTCCTATCTTAAATTCAACAAAACATTGTTTAGTGACAGTTACCTGATGTCCTTTTTGTAGCCACGAAACTCTGTATGGGCTTGGATGATCAGTCGTCTCCAGCTCTAGATTCTCTACCATCTCTGTAGAAACGAGATTATTCGTGCTACCACTGCCTATAATTACCTTGCATACCCTGTCCTTGGTCTTGCAAGCAGTCCTAAAAAGTATGGTTCTTTGGACTGAACTCTCCACCTCCTTCTCTGGTGTCAAAAGAACTTTTTGCATCATCAACGATCTTTCGCCTTCAACGTCTTCTGCCTCAACATCCCGCCTTTGTGCCTCGGTGATGTGAGATTCTCCACTTTCCTTCTTTTTATCTAGACACTCATAAGACTTGTTCCCATTCTTCTTGCATGTGAAGCACGTTATTACTCCACCTCTTCCTCTTCCTCTACCTCTAGTACGAGGAAAAGTGTTGTTGCCAGCATAATCTCCTCTCTTCTCAGTATGCTGCCCTCGCTGTTCAACATAATGCCCTCGTTGTTCAACATAATTCCCTCGCTGTGAGGTTCCACCTCTCTCTGTTTGAATCTGAGGTTTCTTCCAGTCTTCCTTGGGCTTATGATACTTATCCCGGGCAACTGATTTTCCTCTGGACTGACTTCTGCCTCGGCCTCTCGGACCTTTCTTTCAGCTCAACTTCTCTTCCACTTTCAGAGCCATATGATAAGCATCTTCCACCATTCGGATGGTTACCATGCTCATCTCATCCTAAATATCATATCTCGGGCCATTCATGTATCTAGGTACTTTTTCATCATCGCTCTCCCGATGACCTTCCCTGATGTTCAGCTTGTAGAATTCCTTATTGTATTCTTTCACTGACATCAACTTTTGTCTCAGGTTATGCATCCTCCTGAACAGAGTAATTTGATAATCTATGGGGATGAATTTCACCTTCATCTTCATGATCATTCTGTCCCAGCTCTTAATTTTCTGCTGGCCTTTGCAGCGTCTGTCATCTTGTAGTTCATCCCACCATAATGCCACATGTCCTTTCAATCTAGTGATAGAATGCTTGACTTTCTTGTCCTCTTCAACATCTTCGCAGTTGAAGTATGTGTCCAGAGATCTAATCCAGTCTAGAAGCTCCTCTGCATCTAGATTTCCCTCATAAACTAGAATTTCCATCTTTTCTCTTGCACCCATTCTTGCAATAGCTCTGATCAAATGTTCGTTTGATGCATCTTCAACTGCAACTTCTTCTGCATGTTCAGCTTCAATCTCACTCTCGGAATCACTAAGATCCCCAGCACTGACTGTGCATCTTTGTGCTGTCTCCATGTCTTCGAGTCTAGCTCGTAGATCACACATCTCTCTCTCCATAGCTAGATCTTTCATCTGCCTGCCTCTTCTTCTTGGCATTTCCCTATTCTCTGGTGGATCGGGTGTTTGCATGTCCCTTCTCCTTGGCGGCATGGTGAATTCTCTCTCTTTTCTACAGAAAGAAAAGAACCTTTCTGTGCTCTGATACCAAACTTGATGTCGACGCCCTCAACCCGTAGGTCAGAAGGTCCACGTCAACACATGATCTTTCCTTTAACACGGCCCAAATAACTCTAAACGGTTCTTCTATTTCCCTATCGAGAAATTTGCACCCACAACAACTCTCACATGATCCCCTCTTTACACTTGGGAGATCGGACTTCGCACCTTCGCGAATCTAGTGGTCGAGCATTTCTCTCTTGAGTCCCCATAACTCAACAATAGTCAACGCTCACCTTTTCCTTTTCCTTTCAGGACATCCCCTATCGCGATTTCGGCACTTGTGATGTCAAACAACTTGTCTCACCGACTCCCGAATCCCGATTTTCCAAAACTTCGATATACTCACGAGTTTGACTTTTCAACGCCACGTCAAACCTATCGGGGTCTCGAACTTCGCAATATCATGAATCCTAATGTAATGAGTTCAGGACTTCACCCCACAAAACTCTGAAATGGCGTGCCACCTGTCCACTCGCTGACTCCTCCGTGGCCCACACATTTCCCTTAGCTTTCAGGATATCGTGTTTCGTGATATCGCGATTCCTATTGTAATGTTTACGGGACTTCAACCTACGAAACCCCGATATAGAATCCTCGGGTAAATCCAATAGCCCTTATGGCTCAGATCTTCGGTCCTACCTCTCCTAAGCTTACAATCTTTTGGGATTACTCGCAGTATCTTTCCTACTCTTCCGTGAGATCTGACAACTCACAAGACTTCGCAAATTCTTCTCAGAGAATTGCAACCATCCGTCTCTTCCTTGGCGATTTTTGTGAATGACTAAGGGTTTCCCCACCAACTTGTCCACCTGCGGCGCAAACTTACAATGCCTGTTAAACACTCCATCGCACAAGATTCCTGTGCTTCTCTTTGGCAATTACTCGAAGGTCCTATACCTCCTGAGCTTTCTCCCAGCGTCGAGTCTTAAAGAAGAATCTTGCGCGCACTCCTTGCGACAACCTTCAAAAACTCCTAAGCGTTGAATTTCCTTCGACCCTGTGCACACCTACAACAACAGTCTCTCAATGCTTCACTCAGGTCCACAACCCTGAAAATTCGCTCAGCCTACACACTCCTTGCACGGCTCCTGTGCCTGTCTGCACTTCTATGGAAATGAGAACAAAAGTTAAACTACCTGAGTCCTTTGTCTACGCACTCCTTGCGGACACTTCAACTGCACTCCTTGCAGGAACTCTTTCGCAGATAGAGAAACAATTAAAAATCATTCCCTCACCCTTTCAGAATTCAAACTCAAAACATGAAATCATATACACAGCGTATAAAGAAAATGTATAACAGGAAGCAAACATTCATGAGCATAACATTTTAACATCAATACACAGAGAAGAAACACGAAACCATGAATTTGAATCAACCTCTTTCTATTAATCCAAATATTTGTACATGGGTGTTCTTACACAACTCTTTGCTTCTCCTCTATGCTCTTCATACACTAATGCTTCTTCATCATTATGTTACAATGCACAATGAGGGTGTTTATATCCCATTTCCCTCTTGCACTCTAAAACTGTCTAATCTTCACATTCAATTCTACCTACTTGCATTAACTACTATAAATGCCTTCTACCTACTAAGGACGAGAGTGAATTGCTCAAGGTCCGTTTACATTTTACAAGTGCGCTTCTTTTTAATGACTTCATTTAAGATTTCACAACAACTTCAAGGTAATTTCAAAATTTGCACTGGCGCTTGTCCAGTTGTCCTTCGCTTTTGCGCTGGCTCGCTTGATGTTGGCGATGCTCCTGCATCAACAAGTGTAAAGAACACAATCTTGTTATGGCCATCTCCGGGGATATTTCAGAAGAGGATGTAGAAACTCCCCTTATGTCTGAGTCCCCTGAATCCATTGACATAACCCCTCCCTCAGACCCTCGTGAAGTAGAGCTGGTCATTTCCCTCAATTCTCTCATTGGCTTCTTCGCTCCCCAAACCCTCAAGATAATATGTTACATCAAGCATCAGAGGGTCATTATTCTGGTTGATAGTGGCAACAACCATAATTTTATTCATCACTGCATTGCCCAAGAAACTCATTGCTACATCCATGCTGTCAATAATTTCCAAATCATGATGGAAATGGGAGGTTGTGACATTGTGTTGGGTGCAGACTAGATAAGGAATTTGGGTCCCATTCTCATGGATTTTAAAGACTTAACCATGAAATTCGACCAGGATAGCCACCAATATAAGTTCCAAGGCATCACCGTTGGTTCACCTGATATCATCCGTTCCCATCGCATGGAAAAGCTGCTCAAAAAAGTTCATTTTGGTGTTATTGCCCAACTCCATGCCATACAAGCAACAAAGACATCCTCGGTCCCACAAGACCTCCAAGCCATCCTTTATAAACATCAATTGGCCTTTTCCACTCCCCAAGGACTCCCTCCTTCCCGTGGTGTTCATGATCATTCCATTCCCTTTGTACCCAGAATCCTTCCTCCCAATATCCGTCCGTATCGTCACCCCTTTTCCCAAAAAATTGAAATTAAGAAAATGGTCCAGGAACTCCTTAATGTAGGTGTTATCCTCCCTAGTACGATCCCCTACTCTTCTCCTGTGGTCATGGTCCTGAAGAAAGAAGGTTCTTGGGGAATGTTTCCTCACTTCTATGCCCTCAACAAACTTACCATCAAAGACAAATTCCCCATTCCTATCATTGATGACCTCTTGGATGAATTGAGTGGCACCCAATTATTCACTAAACTTGATATTGATTCGGGATACCATTAGATACGTATGAAAGAGGCAGACATTCCCAAGACTGCCTTTAGAAATCATGGGGGCCACTATGAGTTTTTGGTCATGCCCTTTGGCTTGTGTAACGCCCCCTCCACCTTCCAAAGGCTCATGAATCATGTCTTTCATCCTTTTCTCCACCATTTTGTATTAGTTTTCTTTGATGATATTCTCATCTATAGAAAAACCTGGACAGATGATATTGCTCATGCGGATCGATTTCTCCATCTACTTTCTTAGCAAAAAAATTTCCTGAAACAATTTAAATGTTCTTTTGGTGCCTCAAAAGTAGAATACTTGGGTCATCTAGTTGGAAAGGATGGCGTCAGGGTGGATCCTAAAAATATTGAAGCTATGCAAGACTGGCCTCACCCAAAAAATCTTAAGAGCTTGCGTGGATTTCTGGGCTTAACAGGGTGTTATCGCAAGTTTGTTAAGAATTATGGGAAGATTGCAACAGCTCCCATTGTTCTCCTCCAAAAGAAATCTTTCACTTGGACTCCAGCCACTACTCAAGCTTTTTAAACCTTGAAGATGGCCATGTGCACTACTCCAGTCCTCACTCTTCCCAATTTTACAAAGACCTTTGTGTTGGAATGTGATGCCTCAGGGAAAGGAATTGGTGTTGTTCTTATGCATGAGGGTTGACCTTTGGCCTTTACCAACAAGCAACTATCTGAAAGAAATCTGGGAAAATCCATCTATGAAAAGGAAATGTTGGTTATCCTGCATGTCGTTGATCTGTGGCACGCTTATTTGGGCAACATTTCCAAATTAAGACATACCATCAAAGCCTCAAGTATTTTCTGGATGAACGCATTTCCTCCCCAAAACAACAAAAATGGCTGACTAATCTCTTTGTATATGATTATGAGATCATTTACAATAAAGGCAAAGACAATGTGGTTGCGGATGCACTTTCCTGAAAATATGAAGATGAAGGATCCATTTTTTCTCTTTCATTCATTGTACCAGATAGGCTCCAAGTTGTTCACCAGGAATGGCTACAAGATCTTAAAAGTTCACATCTGATCCAACAATTGCAGTCTAATGCTCTAGCTTCCCCAGGGTACTCTTGGCTCCATGATGAAATTTGATACAAAGGCCGTTTGTATTTAAGTAAACAATCAAAGCTTAAATCCACGGTACTTTCTAAGCTTCATGCTACACCCACAATAGGGCACTCTCGGTTCACCAAAACCTATGACAGGGTCAAACATTCCTTTTTCTGGGATGGTATGAAATAGGAAATTCATAATTTTGTCATTGAATTTGATGTGTGTCAACGCAACAAGGGAGAAGCAGACAAATCTCCAAGCACACTACAACTGCTCTCGATTTCACCTGCTATTTGGAAGGATATCTCTATCGATTTTATTATTGGATTAGCCAAATCGAGAAATAAATTAGTCATCATGGTGGTTGTTTATCATCTTTCCAAGTATGCTCATTTATGCGCCCTTCAGTACCCGTTTACAACATCCACGGTGGCTCAAATTTTCATGGATCATGTCTTCAAGATTCATGGCATGCCGCAATCTATTTTTTCTGATCATGATCTAACTTTCACAAGAAATTTTTTGCAATAACTGTTCAAGATATATTGCACCGAATTTCATCTCAACACAGCTTATCATCCCCAGACTGATGGCCAAACGGAAGTTGTCAACAACTGTTTGGAAACATATTTGAGGCGTTTTGGCTCGAAAAAGAAAAATCATTGGGCTCAATGGTTACCCCTATTTGAATGGTGGTACAACACTTCATACCATAAAAATACACACATGACTCCCTTTGATGTTGTATATGGATAGAAGCCACGTTCAGTTCTCTCATACTTACCGGGTTCCTCGAAGGTCCAGGCCCTTCAACAAACACTTACAGATTGAGAGGCTATTCTTCGTACCCTCAAAGAGAATTTGATCATGTCATAGAATCGCATGAAGAAACAAGAAGATCAAGGTCACTCTGAATGTCAATATGTAGAAGGGGATCAAGTGTTTCTTCGACTACAACCTTACAAGAAAACTTCCCTCAAGGCCAAGCATTGTCAGAAGTTAGCGCCCAAATTTTTAGCAGATCTGATTTCTTTCTTTCAGAAATTTCCACTTTTACTTTTCTTAGAGCACAGAGCATTCAGATGTTTCTTCTTTTATTCATACCTAATCGTGCTTTCTTTAGATATGACCTTATTCCTGGAAAAAATCTTCATAGGTCGAGTAAAAAGTTGTGCACTAGGGAAACAGATCTATGCACAAAGCTTCCTTTTGAACAAAGTTTCTTCTTCCTCAGTTCCCAACAATCACAGTTTTAGGTCTTGACAACGTAACCATTTGTTGGCATAGGGGCACACCCAGGGTTCAATTCTTCAACAATGAACCAACAAAACCCTAACTACCGACCCTTTCGGCATCACCTGCAAAGCATATGAAGTCTCACCCGAGGTACAGGTAGGGGTGGTTGTAAGACTCAGGTGTCTGCAACCTTAGCTAGGACATAGATCTTTGATTCTTACTCTTAGCAAGAACTTTAGAAAAGATCGTTCATCAGTATTTAACCCTCAAGGCACTCCGCAGATGGAACAGAGCACCGCAACATTCACTTGGATCTAGTTTAAGTTAGAACTTAGCAACAACAAAGTAGCTTTAGCACTCAGCACTTTCATATATGTCAGATCTACACCCATACATATAAGAATCACAAAGCAAAGTGGATATATCTAAGAGTATCATAGAAGAGCACATAGCATAATCATATCAATCATAACACATGGAAAGAAGCCAACACATTAGGTCGAAGCACCAAGCATAACACACAGAGTTACCATGGTTCACCCCCACCCCGGGGCTATGTCCACAAAGTCTTCTTCTTCTTTATTAGCCTTGGTCAATCAGGTTACAACACATAGCTCACACTTGTACTCCGCATAGGGTAGGAGATCTGCGCACACCTTGCCAGATCCTCCTTCCCCAAGTAGATCTAGCACAGAGCCTTCTTACAATCCATGCACTTATCACTTACAACACTTGCACTCAGCTCTACAAGTCGGTCAAAATATACACAAAGCCTTTACTAGCACTTTGCTTATCTTCTTCCTTTCTCTTACATTGCTTAGCTACTTATTTATACTTTACAAAATAGGCCTAAAACATGGGTAAACCCATGGACCGGCATCCCTTTCCCATTACATTAACCCAAAACCCTAAAAGGGTCCCAAAAGTGGACCGAGATCCCATGATATCTTCTTTGCTTGGCGCTCCATCTTTGACAAGCTGTCGAAGTCCAAAAATAGTCAAATATGACCAAGTGTTCCTCAAAACTTTGTTAAGGGCCAACAGGAACAAAAATCGATTTTACTCTGTATAAGAGGCTTCCAGGAAGCCTCATGAACCTTACAACTACCCAACCAGATATTATGTATGCAGTAAGATTAATTTGCATATCTATGGAAAATCCCAAAATCTCTCATTGGAAAATTGGAAAAATATTTTTGAGGTATATTGCAGGTACAATAGATTATGGAATTTGATATTCTAGTTCATAAGTTGATTCACTTATTGGATATACAGATAGTGATTTTGCAGGTAGTGTTGATCATAGGAAAAGTACTTTTGGGTATGCATTTTTGTTTAGTATAGGTTTGATTTGATGGGCTTCTAAAAAATATCCCATTGTCACAATTTATTCAACAGAAGCAAAGTATGTGGCAAGAAATTCAACAACATGCCATGAAGTTTTGTTGAGAAGGACACTTATTGATATTGCACATGAAGAAAATGATCCAACTCCTATATTTTGTGACAATAGTTCAACAATTGCATTATCTAAGAATCATGTGTTCCACTGAAAGAGTAAACACATAGACACTCACTATCATTTCATCTGTGATCTTATCAATGATGGTAGCATCATGCTACAGTTTTGTGGTTTGAACGAACAATTAGCAAGTATCTTCATCAAGCCATTAGGAATAAATACTTTTGAATTTCAGAGACAACATTTAGGCATTTCTTGTGTTGATTTTTGTAATGGTCAAAATTAAGGGGGAGTGTTAAATGGAGTAATTCCTCCATTTCTTGTTTGACCAAATTGATAGTGGATAGGAATATTAAATGCACAGGCAAGATAGGTAAGTATGCATTTATTTGGTAGGTTAAGGATGGATTGTTCTAGTGAATTATCTCATATAATGTATTTTGAAAGTTCAGTTTGATGTGAATGTAGAGAAGAGTTGAACAACTCCATAGTTGCTTTGTGCGTGAATGATCTATTTTGCAAATGGTTTCCTCTTCTTGAACTTGAACAAGAGATTTTTAGAGGAAAATTCCTCTCCATATCCACAAGTTAGAATCTATGCTATGAGATGGTATACTGCATTATAGGGTAATTACTAACTGATAACATTCCCAACAATGATCCCTATATTTCATGCATTACAATGTTGAAAGAGACTATTATTAATTTGAATGTTTTTTTCGTTGTTATTTCCAATGTGTATTTTATGAATTTTATGTGCTATTGGTCGGCATGAAATTTTACTGCGGCGCATAATGAACAAAATAAAATGAGTAAGTAAATAAGAAAGTCTACAATTAGGAAAAAATGAAGGAAGAAATGTAAATGATAAAATGTATGTTATGGGATTTTAGGATTGAATCAACGCACCATATGTTAACTTATACACTTTGAAATAACTCGATATATAATCACCTTCGTAATAGGAGATTAGTAAGTAATTACTGGGTTGCATTAGATTTAACATAATTGGGTAATTGGGTGCATAAGTGATCCAGATGGATATTGGTAGCCACCCACCTATTCCAATTGGCTCCTCTTGCCATTTTTTTTTTGTTCAACACGTTCTTCTGTACTTCTTTATAACTGTGGGTTATACACTTTCGGGGCTTTCTGAAGCCCTACATATCTTCCAAGTGGATACCGATGGCCTCCCACTTAATACAAATAGCTTATTTTGTATGTTTTCATATCAACACATGTTGATGTACTTCCAGGGCTGTTTTGGGGCCCTAAACATTGTTTTTTTGGCTCGCCACAATCAAACTGTAGATGGAGTCAAATTTTGATAGTGTAATGTGTAGTTATCGAAAATACCTTTCCAACAGGATATAATGTGCTGAAAACGGAGTTCGTGTGAAAAATTTACGATACTGGGAAATTGAGGTACCAACTTATCCATAGGGGCCCACATAATGTTTGGCGTTTCATCTCCTAGGGTTAGGTTTTTGGATGTCTAGGGTTTTGGAATTCATGAGTAATGTTAAAAAGGCCTCTAGAGCCTCATTTTGATCATTCTTCTTAGACGGATGTGCATAAAAACCACATCTCTTCTCAGAGATAGCTAACACCATTCGAGCAAGTGTTTCAGTTTTGTAGCTTTAGAGTTTCAACCAATTTTGTTTATTCAATAGAAGATATTGTTCACTGGATATATGTGTTGTTATTCATATCTCTATGTTTGTTGTATTCAGTTTGTTAATCAGTGCATTTCGCTCCCAAATATAGAGCAGTGGTATCAGAGAAATCTTCTCTTCATTTATTTTTCTCCTTGCATGTCCCCGACAAGATGTGGGTAAAAGAATTTGGGACTCGAACCAATCGATCCATTGCAAGATAGACCATGCCAATCTCAAAAACAACCCATGGGAGTTGAAAATAAAGATTATGGAGTAGGATATTCTTTTAAAATGTTTCTCTAGGAATCATTTTCATGACAAAGGTATGAAATGATGGAAAAAATTGCATAGATCCTTCGGCAACTGCCCACATGAGAAGAATCTTCATCAAGTGGCCATGCAAACCCCTTGAAGGTAGAAGTAAATTTTGGTATTCCATTATTTGAAGGACTGATATATGCAGATGTTGTAGATAAATGGTTGAATCTGATCGAAGGGTATTTTTTGGTCCACAATTTTTTCGATAGGGAAAAGATTAATTTTTCATTCCTCAAGGTCGTCCCCCATGTTAAGGACTGATGGGACACTTACTTTGAGCAAAGGGCCATAGAGGAATCTATAATATTTGTGGTTTCCCCTACATGGGATTCCTTCCGGGATGCCATTAAAGAACAATACTACCCTTTTTGAAGCTATGAGGACAAGTACACCAAATGGACCACCCTGCATCAAGAAAGGGACCAGACAATACCAGATTTCACTAATATTTTCCATACCCTGTGGACCAAGATACGTATAAAAGACTTTGAGCAACATCTGGTGCTCAAATACCACCATTGTTTTCATAGATACATTCAAACTTAAATGGAGATTCTGAACATCTACTCATTGGGTACGACTTATATATATGTTGACAATATCGAGAAGAAATTTAAGAAGAAGAGGCAAGAGTTTGGATATGAAAACTCCTCACAACTAAAGTAGGAAAAAGGAGGCCACAACCCACACAATAAGGGATAGAGAAAATATGGCCTCTCTCAAGATAACCAATCCAAGACACAACACAGGAAGGGAAATGAGAAGACGAAGGACACGGGAAAATGGTGTGAATACCATAAAATACCTTAGCACAACACTAAAGAATGTCAATTGAAGCAGTCACTCATGTTCGAGCTAAAGGATTCTGAGTCAAAGGCCGTTTCTGATTCCGAATCAAATCCAAAAGGAGGGAAGAGTATTATCGATGTTTAACCCAATGCCACTATCATTATGACCAAAGTCCAACCAAGTAAACCAGAATAACCAGAGGAAGGGGAACACCTCTTTCACTCAAATATGTGGGTTAAGGGGGCATTCAGAAGAACTTGATCTCTTTCATTGTCAATAGCAACATTTAGAAAAACATGATCTCAATAGAGGTCGTCAAGCAACTGGAATTGTCGATGACACTGCGCTCGCATCCCTACACCATCACCTGGCTTCGCCAAGGAAGAAATCTTTGTGTCATCCAATAGTGTCATATTCACTACGACATCCAGCCTTTCAAATATGAGGTATTATGTGATATTTCTCCCCTTGAATTTTGTGATGTTATTTTAGGACAACCATATTTATGGAAGCATCATGTTGTGTATGAGTCTAGACCCCACAATGTTATTATTACTTTGGGTATAAAATTGTACAGGATATGTTATTGAGCAAATCGGTAAGTGCTGACAAAAACTAATATTCCTAAATTCAACAAGAAATTAGAACAAAACATGATAGAATACAAACTTCTCCTTAGATTTCCATTGTAATGTATACTAGTTCAATGAGGGATAAACGACATATTGTTTAAACGTTTTTTGATCCTTTCTAGTTCTTTCCTTGCTCCATATCAAGGTTTGCGGGATGTTGAACCTGTTAATAAACACAAACCAGCAAAGATAGAAAAATGATATATATATTCCAATGAAACCTATGCATAAGCTCAAGGAGTTGTGCAATAAAAATGGAGACACTTTTATTGGAAATAAATGTATTACTATATTATATTGATGAAAGTGAAGAATAAAACCTCTGCCTTGATGTTGCAAGGTCCCTTTCAAGGGCCCTTTTCTCCAACACACACACCTTTTCTACAGTGCTTTTGATGAAGAGTATACAGAAAATGACTTGGAAAGCTAAAGCAAAGCTATCACAAGAACAATCTTCAACATAATTATTCATACATAATAAAACCTAAGTCTTCCCATGAGAGATACCTCCTTATATAGAGAGAAGAGGGATGGATGAAGGGATTTGGATGATCCAACTAAATTAGAGAAGCGAGTGAGATCCAAACCGATCGGAGGCCACCTCATCCTTTCGAAGATTCCATTATAGAATATTCAAAAAACTCTTATTTTTCCTTTGTTTGAGCATCGTCACACCATCAACATGAGCAACCTGTGACTATGTCATAGGCCACTGTGGTGAAACATGCGATGATTTGGAATCACCTCACCCTTAACACTAGGCATGGTTCGACGATCCCTCTTGATAGGGTTTTTCAATAAGGAAAAGATGATTCCACCTCTCAGGAAAATTCTTGCTTCTTCAATAACCTTCAGGGAATAGGGAAAATGATCCATCTTATAATAAGAGACACACATATCCTCATTGGTCACAGAGGTGATGAAAATAATATGTAACATAATTCCCCCCAAAGTATGAATTTGGAAATGCGTGACAACTAAAATTCTTTGTAGAATGTGTGTGTCGAGAACAAGGAGCACATCAGTTAGAAACCTGTCAACAAATAAACATCAACATAATAAGATACCATTTACTGAGGTATGGATTCCCATACTCAGAATACAAGTGACCCTAAGCATAAGGTTCAAGAAAATCATGGCCACCAATCATACACTGTGGATCCATGTCCTTATGATTCAACATAGCCATGAGAAATACATTGTGGATCTATGCTCTAAAGACTCAAATTTCAACATAACCATGAGAAATACATGATGGATCTGTGTGTCAGTACAGACTAATGAATATTCCAACATAACCACCATCCATGTGACAGTATCCAGGGTCTTCATTTCCATTGTTTCAAAGTAGGAATCTATACATGTGATTACAGATGTTGAAGTTGAACATGGTAGAAACCACTTGATTACTAATCATTAATGAATATTGTTAACAAGTGCAAGGGAAATCACCATTAATGTCAATGAACCCCAATGTACTCTATTAGAATCCAACAAATGTTAATTAATGAGCTAACTTTGAACACTCGATGGAATTTTCCAATTAGGGGCCAATGATGTGAACCCACTGTCAAAAACGAGGAAACCTTCCATTGAGGCATGCAGGCTCTAAGGTAGTAAATGATCCCTAAGTCTGATTCTTGGATAATGAGTTGAAGTCGATAGGAAAATACTCATTATAGGAGGGCCTTAATGTATGCCCCACAAATGACACGAAACATGTAACAGATTTGAAGTAGATTGTTTTCATTTTTTCTCAAGCTTAAAATAAAACAGGACTATGCTTGGGATAGATTTATTTTTACACAAGATTAAAATTAAAAAATACTATGCTTGGACCTAGTTTCATTTTTACACAATCTTGAACCAGATAAAACCATGTTTGAGGGAGGTGGTTTCATTTTTTACACAAGCTTGAAACTAGAAAAACTATGGTTGTGACTTCCCAACGCATAATCCAACGATGGTTGGTACTTTTCTCCCAGATTAAGAAGCTAGTGGCTTAACTTTAGCATGAAGTCTAGAGGTTGGAATCATTTCCCCCTAAGCTTCGTTTCATCCAAAAAAATAGACAAATGAAATGAAGCTTCAAATATTATACGAAATGAAGTAATTGACTCAACCAAAGAAGGAGGGGAAATCTATTTCATTTTTTAATGAGATTGACATAGGAACAAGAACTATGTTTTAAAATACAGGTTCCATCCCCAGAACTTTGTTTCATTGTTTGATGATATTGACACAAAAAATGAACTATGCTTGTAACCTCTGTTTAATTTCTTAACGAGGTTGCCACATAGGCTCAAAAAATATCCTCGTTAGCTCTATTTCATTATTTTACAAGGTTTCCACGGAGATGCAAAACTATCCTCCTAAGAAGGTTTCATTTTTTAACGAGATTGAAATCATAAAACCATGCTCAAATATCTCTTATTGATCATGGCTTCCAAGAGGATGATGCTCTAGAGAGACACCATGTCAAGGGACAAAACTCTGTCATGGCTTCCAACAGATCTGCACTTGATGGAAGAAACACACTATGGAAGTAAGACATGTCAAGGGCCGTGAAAGGGGTAAGGAGATTAGGATGTAAAAGCCATATCGAAGAGATCACCATGTAAACTACCGTATCCAAGTCATAAGAGACTGATCTTACAGTGAAAGGCTCATCTTCATCGGCAACTAAAGGCATGGTAGGCAATGCCACATAATTGACCTGTGGCAGGGGAAATATCGTCTACATATAAGAACCGTTTAGTGAGGTCATTGAGTTTGTAATCAATATAGGACAAATGAATGCAAGTTGATCAATAGTCACAATTCTTCCATATTGAGGGAAATATATCACATGAAAAAGAGTGGAGGTGATATAATTCATGGCATAGACATAGTCTTGCCGAAGAAGTAAATCAAAATCTAAGAGGTCTTGGAATACCATGATGTCAATAAAGACAATTTTCCATTCCAAAGTTATGGGAAACTGAGGAAGGTTCTCTAAAGGTTGACTGGTTCTTCTATTAAAAGATAACATATTCTGCGTAACCGACACAAGCTGAGGATAACCCAAAGCTTACCAAGAAATAGAGGACAAAATACTAACAGATGCACCTTGATCTATCAGTGTCTGAGGAACATCTTGACAAAAAAACCTATACGGTATAATTGGAAGGAATGTGAGAGCAAAGACATGGTCCAATCAACGCACCCCAATAAAAAATGATAGCTTCATTACTTGGAGGGGGTTCCACAGGAGAAGGAGGAATTCTCCCTAGCACGATAGATTTTTTATCAACAACAAAAATGTGGGAAGTATCGGGTTTACTCTCTAACATGAGAGTAGGATCGATCGATGATGAGATCAGATCAACCACTTGAGTTGCATTCTCCAAGGGGATAATGGGTTTGATGGATGGAAACAGACTGATCGCTTGTGTTGTACTCTCTAACGGGAGAGTGGGATCGATCGAGGATGGGATTAGATCGAGCACTTTGTCAACTGGTTCAACTAAGGATGTGACTAGATTGACTACCTGATCAACCGAACTGACCGAAGAAGGGACCATATTGATCATGCCATCGATGACAGGTGGGTTGAGAGTAAGGTTACGGTAAGCAGCTGAAAGTTGAGGCTGGGAAGAATTCATGTCTTCCAGTAATTTTTAGGCTTCATCCATATGAGGGAAAAAGTGAGCTTGATGACTCCCTCTGCATAACATACACGAGAAATTGACTCTACTTTTCTACTTCCCAACAATATCTTGACTAGTTGATGGGAGGTCATCATCGTGTTGTTTAGAGGTTGACGACATGAGCTGGCAAGGGCATGTAGACCATGATTCTATAATGTTGGATAGACCAAGGAAATACTTAAGAAGATGGCTACCCTTAAAAATCCTGCAAGGGTACTTGGGATTATGGGCTGTTTGGGCGATCTTTGCATCATTGTTATAACCCTAATTTGCACCATACATTCTTACCTGGCATCAGGCCATCTCATATTCCTTCTTTTCGAAAACACTACTGAACAACTCTTCTAAAAAACTCCATTTTTAAAATTCCATGCTAGCTGACCCACTATAGCCCACGTGGATCTATAGTTTCCACGCTAGCTGGCCCACTATTGCCCGCGTGGACCTTCAGAAGAACGAAAAAAGGAAATTTGCAGATGGAACACACAACTTTGGGTGAGTTAACTGAATCTTCCAACCATGCATGCTCGAGGGTTTTCCCAAATACCTAGCTTCTTCTAGCCTATAAAAGAAGGGTTAGGGATACTATTTGGAAGAGGAGAATAATAGTAAAGAAACTCTGCCCAATTGTACATTCCCATTGTCCCAACCCTTTAGCCATTCTTGTGCAAAGATATATACAAAGAAAATAAGTTGGAGGACATTTGAAGAGGAGCCCAGGATCAAGTTCGCGGAGCAGTGGCCGATCTCGACATTGTAAGTTGATTCATTAAAGTTAATAATAAAGAAATGCTTTTCTTGTCCCACTATATGAGTTCTTCATAGTTTACTGAATATATGTTTGAATCTCTAACCCATTAATATGTAGAACAAATGCATGTAGATTTTGTTGCTTGTTTTGTATGCAGTTCAGTGTTGGGAGGATAGCTACTAGCAAGCGATTAGGCGTGAAGAAGGATCTACATCGAGCATCTGGAACAAGGTATGTTCGTTTAACCATGTATTTGCTTAAAAAGAACGGGGATTAGGTCTGGGATGACGGTAGAAAGTAGGATTATTTCAGTCTTATCTTCATGCATCATATAACCCTAAGTGCTAGTCTGTAGGGGGATTTCCCACCACAACATAATTGGAGACTGTAGTGGGGAAGTCTTTAGGGTTCTTGGGAATTTTTTTTGGGTATTTTCAAAAGATTGGTTTTCTTTCCTATTTTTTTAAGTTTATGCAAAGTATGAGCTAACAGAGATTCTGGTCTTCCATACTAGTCATCTTTGTTCTTTTCTTGACTATGTTTTTTTGAGATCCACAGAGGTACACATGGCCTGCATCAGGTCTGCACATGTGTACCTGTGCCCTACTTTCTTACAGCCCGCGTGTAAATGCTAGCTGAAGAAGTAACAATAGTGTGTATGATTTCAGAAAATTTTTGAGGCGGTCATCCTCTTCCCTGTCAGAATCAGTCATTCTCAAGGATTTTCTGGAACTCTTTCTCAGTCTTAGTTGTTTGGAGTCTATAGCTTAGGGTTCATCTCATATTGGTTTGTTTTACGAATTTTTCCTTACATTGTTTTTCTTTTTTCTGTCAAAGAAAGTATCTAAGCCTTCAAGAGATCTTGGTTCTCATTATCAGTGGTCTCTTCCTGGTTTGGATTGTCTTTTTTATTTGTTTCAGAGTTTTAGAGATACAAAGGACCTTTATAAGGCCAACATGCATGTACACGCCCTCTGGCTCTACACAGCTCACGTGCACACGCTTGTTGTTGAATTGTCAGTAGTGTTCTTGTGAAGGATAGTTTTTGTTGAGGGTGAGGCAATCATGTTTTCCCTTGACAAGAGTTTTACCTCTTAGGTTTTTGAATCTCTGTCCTAACATTCAGTAGCTTAGGTTTAATCTTAGCCATAGCTTTCTTTTTTCATTTAAAATTTTTTCATCAAAATTTTCTTTAGGGCTTTTAGACAAGTGTGAGAGTCATTTTTTAAGTTGCTAGCATGTGATTTCTTGAAGTGATTATTTGTGATCTTCGATTAGGCCATAATCTTTTCTTGGTTTGTGACTTGTTGATATTTTTCCTTTTTTCTTTGTGAGCATTCAAATAAAAAAAAAATCTTTCATTTCTTTGTTTGGTTGAAAAGTGTTGTTTTTCATTAGTAACCAGGGAAAAGTCTTTTATTTCTTAAGTTCTTGATAGTTTACTTAGATTTTAAGTTGCTCGTAGTCAAGTGAAATCCTGCTTTAATTTTGTTGTTCAAAAGATCTTAGAATTTTTTTATAAAATATTGAAAAGTTGTTGAAAATTTGTGTTAAGTGAATATTTTTGTTTCCATCTTTTTGTTCATTTTTACTTTCATCTTTCAAACACCACTAGTTTCACTTTCATACCCTTTGACATAATACAAGCCATAAAATTAACACTAAATCTAAAATTCATTAGACTTTTATGTTTGTAGGGTTAACCAACTAGTTCAGGATTAGGGCCTTGGATTAGGTTGGAGAGGAAACTCTTCAAGGACATTAAAATCAAACATTGGAGTCTGAGTTAGGGAGTGTCCAAGTCCAGTATCATGAAAGTTATCTGGGAACCCCCTCTAACACAGGAAATAAACACGAGGTCACGTGTGGAAAGGTAGCAGAGATAACCCCTCCAAAGCTGGACCAATCGTAGTGGAGAACACATATATAGGGCTTGTCTTGGGATTCCATCGATTGCATTTGCCACAGAGATTCATGGGTCTCGAATCCGTTTGAGGTCCTCAGTTCTCTTCCGGACCACTTTCTCTCGATACCCTTGACAGGTTTCAATCTCAATACCCTGCTCATTGTGGTCTACACGACTTTCGACTGTACCCGCCTGGTGACTATTCGCGCGTTGGCAACTTAGTTGCCTATCTTTTTTAGGGACATACATAAGTAACTGCGAGGGTATACCACGATACCTAGGACAGACATCAGGCCATGCTTTGTAGAGTATTCTCGGAGGGTGATTTTGTGTTTAAGTTGGACTTGCACCAGTAAGTTGCTCTAGTGTTGGTTGTTGTAACTATTCTTCCAATTAATTTAGTGTTTGCCTGTCTTATCTTATATGGACTTTTTTTTTAGTGTGTGTTGTTTTTGAACGACTAGAATGCCCTAGCATGTCTTTGATCTTCTCACATAGTGGAGGATCATGAGATCTTTCAGTCATGAAGGCTTCTTGGCCTACCATCGGTTACACTGGAGCCACCCCCGCCACCACTAAGGCGAAAGCTAGACCAGGAAGGGTCTTTTGAAGCGACTGGGTCACAAGAAATTGTGACCAACCAACATCTAGAGGAATCAACCGTCTTAGACCTTGGAGTGAAAGATTTTGGTCTGGTTGAAACCTCCACCACTAATCTTTTGAGACCTACCATCGTATTGATTCATCCTTATGAGTGCCAGATAGTGTCACACGCAGCAATGGAAACAAATGTTGTTAATCCTTCTGGGAATTATTCAATTCCCACTATGGTTTTCACCACAGGAGAGTTTCCACCTCCTAACCCACTGTCACTGGTCCAAGCCACCAAAATATTGACTGCCTCTACATCGCATAGTGTTCCGATCCCATCTCTGGCGGCGACCACAACCCCTTTTGCACCAAGTGCGATAGCCCCTCTGTTCTCGTACGGGATGCCTAGTTCAGGCACAAGTCCTGTACTTTCCTACTCCACTTCACAGACTTCAGGTCTGAGGGTAGGGAGCTTTAATGCTCCTCTGCAAGGACACATGGGGGGAACTCTTGCTCCTTTTAATGCTTTCCCTTATGGGGGAGGTCATATACCTCCTTTTTCCCCTTCACTCGGTGGCATGCATCAACAATCCGCCAGGCCACCTGCACACCATAGTTTGCTTGTAGCAGGGAGTCAAGGACCACCTTCGCATAATATGACGGTAGGTGTGACATTGTTTTCTTTGTTCGGTGCATTTGGTAGCAACGCCTTTTGATCCGCTACTTTCCCAACTGGGGCCAGCCCTGGTTTCAAACAATATATTCCTATGCAGGGTACTATTCCTACACAAGGGGCACACCAAGGAGCTTCTTCCTCATCAGGGCCTTGGAATTCTTGGCATGGATCCGTTCCCTTGTCAAGAATGTCGATCTGGGGTAATTCTTTTCACAATCAATGGAACCCCAGGAAAAGCACTATGCCTATTCCAATGGGACCAACATGGGGGAATCCTTCCCAAAGTCCTTCGAATGTAATGCATGCCCAACCATATATGTCCTATTTTGGAAATTAGCCAACGATGTCTCCTCACACGCAAAATACATATGCTGGCCTTGGCCATGGTTTTTACCAGAACCCAGGACAACAGCCAAACTTTTCCTGGCAACCTGGTGCCTGTCAAACTCTAGGCCCCTTTTTCTCACATTATCACCAACAACCCAAACTACCCTTCCTGGCAACCTTGCATTTGCCAGACTTGACAAGGTTGTTGAATGAACCTATCTATCATGATCTACGTTGGCCTCCTATTCCGATGAAGTTACCTTTGGACATCCCAAAGTTCAAAGCTAAGCCTAATGAAGATCCAAGAGATCATGTGACTACCTTCCATCTTTGGTGCTCATCTAACTCATTGAAAGATGACTCCATATAGTTGTGATTGTTTCAATGTACTCTCATTGGGAGTGTCACGAAATGGTACATTGAGCTCGATCGCTCAAGATACTCTTCCTTCGACGAATTGGCAATGACTTTCCTAAACCATTTCCAGTTACCTGTGAGATACGACCTTGGCGCCGAATTGCTGGCCAATTTCTCACAAACAAAAGCGGACCATATCTCTAATCACATCTGCGAATGGAGACACCTAAAGAGTTTAATTAAGGTACCAGTCCCACCAGCATTCCTGCTTGAGTAGTTCCTTAAGTCTTTGGTCCCATAGTTGTCCAAATATGTCATGACATCGGGAGTATTTTTCGAAGAAGACGCCATCATGAGAGATCAACAAATTGAGCTAATCTATTCTCAATTTGGTTTATTATACGAGATCTTTCCAGATGTGCCACATTCAATACTTGATAACACCAGACAGAGAGTTGGACGACATGCTGATGGTATTGTTGGTTCAACACAAACAAAGCCCGCTCTGAGAAAGTGACGAAGCAGTTGCAGCAGTTGTCTATACAACACACAACGACCATCCAAACTACTACTTTGGCTACTCCCCTTACCAAAATGTCGGATGTACACACATTGCAGTAGACTAATCCAAAGGCCACCCAATAGCCTGAAGGAAAGAAAAAACAACGGAAGAAGGGTAAGGGGGATAAAAAACCCACCGATAATGCTGGCGGAGCCATCACTGAGAAACGAAAGGCAAGGTATCCATGCAACTTATGCGTGGAAGACCACCCAACCCATTTATGTCCTTGGCTTGTAGAAGCCCAAAAGTTTGTGACACAACAACAACCTGTTGTGTTAACCAATCCATTTCAACATGGACAAAATCTAACCCAAGCCTCTGCAAGCACAAAAGGGGGCAGCCAAGGACCCTCGCCATCTTCAAACAACCCCGCATCCACGAATGTATATATGGTGAGGGGTGATGCTTTTATATTGACTAGAGCGCATGACTATAGTAAACCAAGAAATTCTGAGAAGGTAAAAGAAGTCGAACTCCCATCTCTTCCTCTATAGATTGAGAATACATTGGGAGAAACAATGACATGCATCCCTAAAGGCATGTTCAAAAAATCTTCTCACAACCCAAACGCAAGGGCCGCCCAGAACTATTATGTGGTGGAAGATTTATGACAAACCCCTTGTGTAATGTCCACTTTGGAGGTCCTCCAAAGTTTCCCTTCCCAGAGGAAATCCTTGTTAACCTCTTTAGAATCTATCGAGACTTGTAATCTAGGTACAATCATGCTAGATACAACTAACCTAAAGCCTCATCTGCCTTACCACGTATCATTTCAGATAGTCATGGCTTATCCCATGAAAACTTTTACTCGAAATATCTTTTGCATGGTGATTGATGAAGGAGCCTCGACATGCATTATGTTGTTGGCATGTTGGAAGGTCGTTGGCCAACCTATTTTGTCTCTGTCACCTACTCTCCTCACTGCTTTCGATGGTCATTCATTCCGGCCACATGGTATCATTCCCTCTTTCCCCGTGCAATTAGGAGGGAAGACCGTGTGTGTTGAGGTAGAGGTAGTCGATGTGCCCCTCGACTATAACCTCTTGTTAGGAAGGAGTTGGACTTATGCTATGCAAGTTGTGGTTGCTACAATTTTTCGGGTCTTGTTGTTTCTACACAAGGGCCAGATAGTGACCATCGATCAATTGTCTTTCTCCAGACCTGACCCTTCATTGGGGGCATCCATGGTCTCGATGATTGATAATACTCAACCAGGTGTAGTCAATGTAGGGGTTGGTTTGTGCCCATATTTGATGGGTACCTTCGATTACCCACCCCCTCAAGGCAATATCAAGTTTATATCCAATCACCATAAGGTTGATATTTTTCAAGTTTCGTTGTTTCGCATGACTTACTTCGATGATCCATGGATACTTCCTTCCCCATCGGTCACGATGGATGGAACAGGGCCCCCAGGCATGTCCATGCCCTTGTCCGCAGCTGAAGTAGCGTACTCTTTAGTCCAACAAACTTCAACCAACACTAATCCAACTCCTGCATAAGAGTTTGATCCATTTCTAGAGTCTATCTGGGCTTAGGATTCTCTTGCTGACACAGATTCATTAGACTTAGTCTTGCCATTTGATGAAGATATAATTGAGGTAATGACTAGTCCAGACAAACCTTGGGAATATCTTCATCACAGATCATACTTCCTCCCAAAGTTAAGAAGAATTGAAGCTGGAGAATTCACCTTGACTATGACGGGAGATAGGTCTTTTCCTATTAATCCCTTAGCTACACATGAGGTTTATGCTGAGGGTAATATGGAAACTATCACTGAAACCTTACCGATTAATATCTCCCGAAACCCTGGAATCATGGAGAATGTTTTCATTGAAGATAATTGCTCCCCTGGAGAGATTCAAATCTACACAGATATTTTTAAAGAATTCTACAATGTTTTTGCCTGGTCTTACGAGGAAATGCCAGGGATCGATCCAAAAATAGTTGAACATGAAATCACAACTTATCCATATGTCAAGCCTATCTGATGGAAGCTTCGTCTAGTTAACCCCAAGAAAGAAGAAACCATTAAGGTTGAGGTTGAGAAACTGCTAAAATTCAGTTTTATCTATCCTATCCATTTGACCGAATGGGTGTCAAACCCTGTGCCGGCCAATAAAAAACAAGGCACAATTCGTGTATGTACAAAATTCCGTGATTTGAATAAGGCCTGTCCCAAAGATAATTTTCCCACACCATTCATCGACCAGATAATTGATGAATGTGTGGGTTGCGAGGCCTTCTCTTTCATGGATGTTTTTTTGGGATATAACCAAATCCAAATCAAACCCAAAGACCAGCACAAAACAACATTCATCTGTCCATGGGGTACATTCGCGTATCGTAAGATGCCTTTTGGTCTCACAAATGTCGGAGCCACCTTTCAGTGGGCCATCTCTTTTTCTTTCCATGACCTCAAGCATATAGTCGAGGCCTATTTAGATGATTTATCATCTCGATCTCGCAAGAGAACGGATCATCCCACACACCTCCGACTTATCTTTGAGTGTTGTCGTTACTTCCGAATTTGCTTGAATCCAAACAAGTGCAACTTTTGCGTAACATCAAGACGTTTGTTAGGTTTCATAGTGTCAACAACACGCATCATGGTCAATTCTCTCAAGGTTGAGGCAATAATTCAGTTGCCCCCCCCACACACAATCCTTCAACTTCAGAGTCTACAGGGCAAGGCAAATTTTCTAAGATGCTTCATCGCTAACTATGATGAGATAACCAAGGGATTTATGCGCTTACTTAAAAAAGACGTTCCTTTTCATTGGGACGATGCTGCTCAATGCTCTTTCGACGCATTGAAACATGCACTCACAACCGCCCCTCTACTCCAACCACCTAACTATAACAAGGATTTCTTATTATATCTTGCTGCAGTAAAGTCAACCATTGGCATGGTCTTAGTTCAGGAAGATGACTTGTTCTCAGAATATGTCATCTATTACCTGAGTTGAGGCCTTGTAGGACCGAAACTCAATTATTCTCATATTGAAAAACTTGTGTTGGTAGTAGTCCATGTTGCTCAATGGTTCTGTCATTATGTTATGTTTCACAAGACCACCATCATTGCTATCGTGAATCCATTTCAGTACATGTTGACAAGACGATTAATAGGAAGCAATATTAGTAGATGGATAGTCATCCTCTAGGAGTTTGACTTAGGTTTCATTTCAAAAAAATAAAAAAAGTCACTGGTCTTTGCAGAACTTATTTTGGAACTTCCGGTTGAGTTAGGTGATCTTGTGCCCGAAGATTCACCTCTTAGAGGAGATATTTTTTTGATCACCTCTTTGTATCCCTAGTACAGAGATATAATTATCTATCTCCATACTTTGAAGTTCCCCACCACTTCTTCTCATGATGAGCGTCGACGCATATGCCATCAGGCTAATAATTATCTCATACTCGATGATACATTGTATCAGAGAGGTGTAGAATGCATCCTACGTCGATGTCTGACTCACGAAGAAGCAGTTCTCATGCTTAACGATTTCCATACCGAAGATTCTGGCAGTCATTTATCTGGGCTGGAAACAACCCAAAAGATTGTACAAGTAGGTTACTTCTACCCGACACTTATCAAATATTGTATCAAATTGGTCAATAAGTGCCACCCGTGCCAAGTCTTCTCTCTGAAGATGAGGGTACATCATGCTCCCATGTTTCCTGTCATCACAGTTGGTCCTTTCACCAAGTGGGGGATTGATTACACTACATGCAACCCTCCTTCAGCAAGGGGGCACCGCTATATCATCATAGTTATAGACTACTTCACAAAGTGGGTTGAAGCTATGCCAACATTTAAAGATGATGGAGAGACTACAACTCTCTTTTTATTCAATCATATAATAGCAAGGTTCGGTGTCCCATGGGAGATTGTCACTGACCATGGTAGTCAATTTCAGAACTAGATGATGACTTAGTTAATGTCAAATCTTGGGTTACGGTAGGAACATTCGTCACCCTACTACCCCCAAGTAAATGGTCAGGCGGAACCTATGAACAAAACTCTTAAGACCATTCTACAGCGAATGATCAACTCAGCCAAGTCAAATTGGCATTTGATGTTATACTCGACATTATAGACTTATCGAACATTTGTTAAGACTACAACCGGTTTCTCACCTTTCCAAATTGTTTACGAGCTGGAGGAAGTCTTGCCTATCGAATGTGAGATCCCGTCTCTAAAGTTGGCAGTACAATTATTTCCAGACACTTCTCCACTTGAAGAACGGTTAGTATACCTTGAGCAACTCAATGAGTAGCGTCGTGATGTGGCCCTAGCCAATGAGGCTCACAAACATAAGGTCAAGTGTCAGTATGATAGGTTTGTTCATCCTCGAATTTTCTCTGAAGGCGACCTTGTCCTGGTCTATGACCAAGATAAGGACCCCCTGGGGGAAGGAAAATTCAAACCCATGTGGTTTGGACCTTTCATCATAAAAGAGGTTCTAGAAAAGGGCGCTTATCATCTAGTTGACTTTGAAGGGAATGATTTGGTAGAGCCTAGAAATGGGCTCTACCTCAAGAAGTATTACTCATAGGCAGGTCACTATGGGTAACTTTTTGTAACATATGTATAGTATTTGTACTATTACTTTCTAGTTTCTTTTAGTGTTATGGATGTGTCATTGATGTTATCTTTCGTCACTGTGGCAAATGTCAAGTGATTCTGAGGTGTTCGTTGGGTATGCAGATGATGCTGGTCGACACACTCAAAGGCTTGCCTCTGCAGCTTGGGTAATCTTTACACCTCAAGGCCAGTTATTACCTTTCGGAGGTATATGCTTAGGTGACACCACAAACAATGTCGTCGAGTATAGTGCAATTATTGAGTTGTTTCATGACGCTTTGTCATTTGGTATCTCTCATCTCTGGGTCTATCTCGATGCTTAGTTGGTTGTGTCTCAGTTAAATAGAGTATACTGGGTTCATGATCCAACTTTACACTGATGATTCCTTAGGGTACGTCTCTTAGAACGAAACTTTGATTATATTACATATTTTCATGTTCCTAGGAGATTAAACCAGGTTATAGATACTTTAGCTAATCAAATTTTAGATTGGCATCTTGCACACATATGAAAGAACATTCACATAAACATGTAAATACATTTTTTGCACACATAAGACACAAAAGACATAAAAACCATATATAATATCATAGAGTAACCAGAGTACACAGATGGACGCAAGAACCTCAAAAATATGACCAATAATGAGTCATGGGGCTTATGCCCTTAAAAAATATATACAAGTAGTACTCGTGGCACATAAAAATGTCTAGCTAAGGTCAGGGCCTGTGGGCCCTTTTATACTGATCCACAGCGTTGGCTAAACGCCGAAACAACTGCACCCACGTCCCTAGTGCCCCCACTACATGAGGCTGCATAGATGGTCGCAGGTCCTCAATATCTACCATAGGGACCATGTGAGTGAGCGCAGTAAAGTTTCGCTCAACTCGTCTCAATACCCTCTCAGTCTCCTTGGCTGGAAGATCTCCTACTACAGCTAGTCCCCCTGTGGTGGCAGGTGCGGCCCCTGGCCAAGGACGATGCATATTCCTCACATACTCAGTCAGTCTCACTGGTCCCACATCTACACACAATGAACACATATCCATCAAATACTCTGGTATCACAAAAAAATGATATATATAACAAAAAGAACAAAAAATTACATATGTTTAACAAAAAAAAAACTACAAAGGTGGAGACTTACCCATCTCCCCTCGCTCTTCACCAGGAGGTACTGGTATCTTAGGGTCTCTCAAGAAATCAATCCCGACATAGGGGTTATCCTCTATAACCGAGATCTGTCACGACAACCACATGAAGAAGTCATCATCGAAGGACTAATTGGTCCTTCTGCCACCCTGTCATTGCAATAATACTTCAAATATACACATAGCAGGAAGAGAGGCCTGATGTCCTCATACCACTACTCAAGGACTAAAACTCAGAACTCTCTCAAAAAAAGAACGAGCATAGAATGGTCCCGAACCCAAAGTTCCTCTATGTCCGCAAACGAAAATCTATCAACTGCCTCTTCATACACACAAGCAATGTGGTACTCCAATAAAAAAAAAAATCATTTAAGCACTGGATTGCATAGTTCATCTGTGCATGGGACACCTGATGTAGAGCCGCAAAAACAATGATTCGCCCAATAGGCAACACTATTTCCTATAGCGATAAGTCAATGATCTTGCTTATGGACACTTGTGAGCTCGAGTGGTTTATATCATCTGCACAGTATAGACCTATAAATTCTGCTATGTTATGCAGCCCCGAAGGAAAAGTCTGGAAGTTGACTAGTTCCCCTCTCCTGGAGAGGCCAGTCAAAAAGTAAATTTCCTCGGTCATGGGCACCAATGAATGCCCCTCTAACATGAATGCCTCTGCATCCGGATGTTAGTAGTCAACCAAGGCATTCGGTATCCTAGGTTGTGCCCGCATAAAAGGACATAGGAAAAACTTGAGTAACCCACACTGCATCAAGGAAGCCATAGCATTGGGGTCTTCCCTGACCAACTCACTAACGTCTTCATGCTCTCTTTCTCTCCAGTGGACATACATCCTGCAAAACACCAAGGTTCAGGAGAGTTAACCCTTTATTTTTAAGCCTTTTTCATTCAATAAGGGGGTCCATGTGGGTTGTAATAGTGGCAGTCATATGTACACGCGTGCAAAGTTTACTCTGCCCCAATGTACATGTGGTCTATCCTGAGACAACCTGCATGGACCTAGGGTCGACCTTTTAAAAGTCGACGCCCCCCTAAAAAATGAAACCCAATGCAAAAATAAAGACTTGAAATGCAATATAGGAGAGTTTGTACTTACTTGGTCTAGACAGAAGTTTGTTTCATCCAATGTAGCTCCCGAAACCACCACTTTTATCAAATGGGGTCTTTTGGCTCCAGAGTCAATTTCCAAATCAACAATGGTGATAATGAGATGCCAGCTTCTATTTATAGAATTTTTGGCCTCTTTTTATCAATTTTTTGGCCTCCCTTATCATTTTCTTTAAGCCAAAAATCATTTAGAGTGATTCAAGAGTTGCATGGGAGGGATTTGATCGGGTTTCGTGACAGTTTTTTGGAGTTTTGGAAAAATTTTGATGGTCCGTGAAATTTTTTTCCAAGGATCAACTTGAGCATGTAGGTTAGGTTTCTACCATGAATTTTGTATCTCGTTGTCTTTTTCCTTTGCTATAGGATCGATCCCATTAGGTTGCGACACAGAACCGTCATAGCTACTTTAGAAGTGTCACGACTTGGTGGTAGAGATTACCAGAACATGGATGCCCTAGGTAGATCCTGGTTGCATTATGGTATCCATGTTGTCTCTAATCACTGTAGTCTCGGGAGTCCTTGTAGTCATTCCTGATTACGAGTTTGAGCCTCATTTTTATAATTCCTTTTCACTCTTGACCTCACCCTCAGGAGTCCCAAAAGATATAATGGGTCTTCTTTTAAGCCCTTTTTAGAACCTCTAAACATGAAAAGATTTCTGAGAGATCTTGTGGCCTTTCACGCTTGTTAAACTGAAATTTGAAGTCACATCTTTTCGGCGGTAGTTTAACCTTTTTTAGGTTCGAAAATTCAACTATATGAACAAAGGTATACTCTATGGAACTTCAGTTCTATAGAAGAGTACCCTCAGATACAATTTTACCCCTTTTTCGGGCCTGAGGGACTAAACTTACGAAAAATGAACCCCCTCAGAGTCCAGTTAATCTCTTTTCAGACTCCCTAAAATTGAAAAGATCGTCAAGTGACCTTATTATTTCACACTCATTAAACTGGTCCAGAAGAACATTCTTGATGGAGTCCATAGTTAAGATTTTTTCAGACTCCATAAAAGTGAAAAAATGGCCGAGTGATCTTGTCTTTATCACACTCATTAAAATGGTTTTGAATAGAAGTATTGTCGGTGCTAGTTTACCCCTTTTTCGAACTGATGAGACTATCTTTGAAAAAGGTACCCTAATGGAGTCTCCTTTTATGTTTTTTCAGACTCTCTAAATATGAAAAACCACCGAGCTTACCTTCTCTGGGCTCATTAAACTTACATCGAAGGACATTACCATTGTGTGTTTTGTTAACCACGTTTGCATACCTTATACATCAGCCTTGTAGCACTTTGCTTCTGCGTCTTAACACCCTTGGCCCCCGAAGGATTTTTTCACGAGTATCATTATTCTGAACATCAGTCTTGTCCTTGTGCTTTGAACTTGTATGTTTGTAACACTCGTTCCTCCATTGTAATGTAACATTCCTTTATTCTTTTTCCAAAATTATTGAAAAAGACAAAAAAATCAAATATACCACAAAAAGAGGAAGGGAAAAGTATTTTCTTTATTGGCAACATAATGAGTCACCCTTGGATAAAGCACATCTGTCCATTTTTTTGTTAGACTATGGGATGTAATATGACCTTAGGAAGCTATTGTCGCTACATAGAGTTGTGTCCTCCTCCGTTTGGTTATTCTTCCAAACATATGGAGAGTTTGTGTTGCCTCCTACTGCGTAAACTTATGATTAATGCCATGCTGCCTAAGTCTCATCATTTTTCATGTTGTTGTCCAAGGGAAGTTTCTACCAAGACTGAGTCAGCCCCTCTGCAGTTTCTCTCTTGCCCTCATACCCAACCATCCTGAATGTCCAATTAAGTCTTTGTTCGAAATCAATGAAGCCTTCAGTCTGATCATCAAGATTCTCTAGTCCATGATCGATGAGTCGTTGAAGGCCTCTGGGTAGTGAAGTCGTACACTCATATTACACTCCTACCTGAGTTTTGAAGATTTTGAAGTTGTTACTTGAGCTTTGAAGCCCTCATCTCCAGCCATCAGGCCTTATCATCTTCTACGAAGATGGATACTCTACATGTATATCTTTTTGATTTCGAGATGTATCTCCGCTGTGTACTGTTCGCGACTACACTTTATATAGTTATATGACATGGATCTACAATGTATTTGATTGGTAGCCATTCATTTATTCTATCCTGAGCATGGGTATTCCCACCTCGATGAGACATTTTTTATTTTGCAGATGGCGCCTCCCGATTCTTGGTTCCTGGGCTCACTTGTTCGGCACATCAATAAAGATTGGTAATGTATTTTGGCCATCAGATGCTCTTCTGAACTCACACATTAGGGGGCATCTGTTATAACCCTAATTTGCACCATACAATCTTACCTAGCATCAGGCCATCTCAGATTCCTTCTTTTCCAAAACACTACTAAACAACTCTTCTAAAAAACTCCATTTTTAAAATTCCATGCTAGTTGACCCACTACATCCTGCGTGGATCTATAGTTTCCATGCTAGCTATCCCACTACAATCCTCATGGACCTTCAGAAGCACGAAAAAAGGAAATTTGCTGACGGAACACACATCTTTGGGTGAGTTAACTAAATCTTCCATCCATGCATGGCCGAGGGTTCGCCCAAATACCTAGCTTCTTCTAGCCTATAAAAGAAGGGTTAGGGGTCCTATTTGGAAGAGGAGAATAATAGTAAAGAAACTCTTCCCAATTGTACATTACCATTGTCACAACCCTTTAGCCATCCTTGTGCAAAGAGAGATACAAAGAAAATAAGTTGGAGGACATTTGAAGAGGATCCCAGGATCAGGTTCACAGAGCAGTGGTCGGTCTCGACATTGTAAGTTGATTCATTAAAGTTAATAATAAAGAAATGTTTTTCCCGTCCCACTATATGAGTTCTTCATAGTTTACTGAATATATGTTTGAATCTCTAACCCAGTAATCTATAGAACAAATGCATGCAGAGTTTGTTGTTTGTTTTGTATGCAGTTCAGTCTTGGGAGGATAGTTGCTAGCAAGCTATCAAGCGTGAAGAAGGATCTACATCGAACATCCAAAACAAGGTATGTTCGTTTAACCATGTATTTTCTTAAAACGAATGGGGATTAGGTCTGGGACAATGGTAGAAAGTAGGATTCTTTTGGTCTTATCTGCATGCATAATATAACCCTAAGTGCTAGTCTGTAGGGGGATTTCTCACCACAACAATCATCAACACTCTCAACACAATTATCAGTAACTCGTTGTTTTCCAACATCTTTGACAGTTGTTGGAAGTTTGGACCCTTGCTTTTTGTACTGGAAAAATTGGTATGGTTTCCAATTTTGTTACTAGACAAATTAGTAAGTGATGACACCAACTAATGTCCCTAACTTCAACAATAAATTAGAACAAAACATGAAAGAATACAAACTTCTCCTCAGATTTCCATTGTTATGTATACTAGTTCAATGAGGGATAAAGGACATATCGTTTAAATGTTGTTTGATCCTTGCTAGTGTGATCCTTTCTCCATCTCAAGGTTTGTGAGATGTTGAACCTGTTAAGAAACAGAAACCGAAAAAGAGAGAGAAATGATATATATATATATATTCCAATAAAACCTATGCATAAGATCAAAGAGTTATGGAATAAAAATGGAGACACTTTTATAGGAAAGAAATGTATTATTGTATTATATTGATGAAAGTGGAGAATACAATCTATGTCTTAATGTTGCAAGGTCCCTTACGATGGCCCTTTTCTTCAACAAACACACCTTTGCTCCAATAATTTTGATGAAGAGTATACACAACGTGACTTGGAAAACTAAATAAAAGCTATCACAAACACAATCTTCAACAAGCTAGTCTGACTTTACCCATGAGAGATCCCTTCTTATATAGAGTGAAGAGGGATGGATGAAGGGATTAGGATGATCCCACTAAATCAGAGAAGCGAGTGAGATATAAACTGATCGGAGGCCACCTCATCCTTTCAAATATTCCATTCTAGAACCTTAGAGAAATTCTTATTTTTCCTTTCTTTGGGTATCATTGCACCCTCAACATGAGAAACCTGAGACGACATCGCAGGATAATGTGGTGCATCATGCAACGATTTGAAATCATCTCACCCTTAACTCTAGAAAAGGTGTGATGATCCATATTGATAGGGTTTCTCAGTAAGGAAAAGATGATTCCACCTCTCACAAAAACTCTTATTTCTTCAATAGCCTTCAGGGAATAGGGAAAATGATCCTTCTTCTAATAGGTGATACACATTTCCTTAGTGGTCATGGGTATGACATAAATAATGTGTAATAGGATACCAGAGGTAGCCCCACCTATTGTTATTCATTTAATATCTACTAAGAAATGTAGTACGCTCATTTCACAGATCCATAATTTCTCCCTCTTTGTCATCCATGCTCATAGTAAGAAAAGCGTCACCACCACATCCATCATCTCTACATAGAGCCTCTATTTCCAACAGAATCAAGTGGACAGGATCGTGGAAGAGTACAAATACATCTTCTCCTCACCCACTGGGGCATCGACACACTGCCAAGTCAAGCATCCAATTGATCTAATCCCTGGTGCACCTCTTCCTAATGTACCAGTCTATCATCACTTGTTGATGGAAAATGATGAAATCAAGTGTCATATCTAAGAGCTTCTTAAAAAGGGGCACATCAGACCCAAATCCTCCCCTTGCATAAGTTCGATTGTACCAGTGAAGAAGAAGGAATGGACCTGGTGACTCTGCATTGATTATAGAGCATTAAACAAAATCACAATTAGAAACTGGTACCCAATTCCTAGGATTGATGACCTTCTTGACCAACTCAAGGGGGGGAAATTATTCATCAAGATTGACCTAAATTCTACCTACCACTAGGTTCCCATGAAACCAACTAATTTATGAAAGACATCTTTCAAATCTAAATAAGGTCTCTTTGAATGATTGGTCATGCCATTTGGCCTAACAAATGCACCAACCACTTTCATGAGGTTTATGGATGATGTATTGAGACCCTTGACCAACGATTTTGTGGTGGTATATTTGGATGAAATCCTCATCTTCAATAGAACTTGGGAGGATCACATGTGACATATTTAGTAGGTTTCGAGCACTCTACAGTAGCACACACTATATTCCAAATTGGAAAAGTGTTCCTTTGGCATGAATAGGATCCAATACTTGGGATACATTTTTGATGAGAATGGGGTACATGTTGATCCCGCTAAGATCCAATTCATCCATGATCGCCATCCCCGACCACACTAATCGAGCTTCAAAGATTCTTTTGACTGGCCAACTTCTACCAACGGTTCATGTTCAGATTCTCCCATATTGCATGGGCCCTGAGCCACATGACCAAGGGAGGTGGCAGGGAAACTTTTGTGTGGGGGAAGTAACAACAATGAGCATTTGATTATTTTAGGCATCACTTGTTCTTAGCTCTAGTAATATCCTTTCCCAATCTGCAACAACCGTTCGAGATTGAGATTGATGCATATGACTATGTTTTAGGTGCAGTTCTTACTCAGCATGGTCATATGGTGGTATACCATAGTAAGACACTCTTAGATATTTTTCGTAAATACCCCACTTATGACAAGGAAATCTATTCCATTGTACAAGAATTTCATCAATGGAAACATTACATTCTAGGAAAGGAGATGATCATCCACACTGATCACAAGCCTCTGCAGTTCATACAGACACAGGGGAAGTTGCAGAACGACCGCCATTAGAAGTGGTCCACCTACCTGCAATAGTTCCATACCAACATCAAGTATAAGACAGGGATCACAAATCATGTAGTTCACTGCCTTAGTCGACCTCCTGTGGCTGCACTCACCAGTTTGCTCCATTCCCGTGGACATGAGGCATCTGAGTGGCCCCAACTTTATCAACAAGATCTGGACTTCGCCACCACCTATCAGCTCTAGGGTACACGTACAACTACCACTAATTTTCACATTCAGGATGGGATGTTATTCTATCTGGGCCATATCTGTGTTCCTACAAGCGAGCATGCAAAGATGATTTGGGAATCCCACTATAGTCTATTGGCATGACATTTTGGCATGAAGAAATCTGTGTCCCTTCTCCAGAAACATTTTTATTGGCCAAAACTTTGATAGGATGTCAGCAAGTATATCAAGTCTTATACTACATGTGTCATTCCCAAGATAAACATCAAGAAGCAAGGCTTATACACCCCTCTTCCTACCCTCGATAAGCCTTGGGAATCCATATCGATGTATTACATGTCTGGCCTTCCATCCACCAAGCAAGGAAATGATTGTGTATTTGTGGTCATTGATCAATTTTCGAATATGGTCATCCTCATAGCCTACAAGAAGAACATCATAGTAGCATATACTTCCATTCTCTTATTCGAATGAGTGTGGGTCCATTTTGGGATACCAAATACCATCATCTTTGACCAGCATATCAGGTTCCTCAGCACATTTTGGTCAAGTCTATGGTCATTGTTGCACACCAAGCTCACTAAATCCACTTCTTTCCACCCGCAAACAGACGTCCAAACATATGTCATCAATCATATAATTGTGCACATCCCACGCATGTACAAATCTTACCATCCATGTACATGGGATGAGAGTCTCCCCTATGTTCAACATAGTTACAACAGGGCTCTCCATAGCTCCACCGACCATAGCCCATCAAGTAGGACTAGGATTCCAACCCTTGGGTCCCATTGATGTTGAACTACCTATGGAAACTACACAAACAAAATCTTTCCATGTTTAGTCTGAGACCGACAAAGCCACCATATTCATTGAGTAGATTCAATACATCTGCCAATAGGTCCATGAGATTTTGTAGAAATTCAATGCTAAGTACAAGCAACACCATGATCAACACATGGTACCACACCACTTTCAGGTTGGAGACAAGTTTAGGTTACATTTGAAGAAGGATCATCTTATAGGGCCCCATCGAAATATTCACCCACTTCGCTATGGGCCTTACACCATCACCAAGGATGTGGGTAGAAATGATTTTGAGCTCAACACTCTACCCTTCCTTGGCTTGCACCCAGTGTTCAATGTGGACCTCATTCGGCCATATTTTCCACCATTATTGGACACCTCAGAGATCGTAGAATAGCTGAAACCAATAGATCTCAACCCTGACTACATGGAACAAGCATCCACTAATCAGATAGTGGACACACAAGTCAAGGAAACTCGTCGGTAGAGGATCCATATTTATTGAGTTGTCAAGACACAAAAACTCCTCCACTAAGGAATGTGGCTCACCTGGGGCCAAATTCAGCAGAAGTTTCCTCACCTAATGGGGGAACTCAAAAAAATGGAGACAATTTCTTCCTAAATGGGGACGACTGATCCAGGTGGATATTGGTGGCCACCCACCTATTCCAACTAGCTCCTCTTGACAAATTTTTTTAGTTCATCACGTTCTTTTGTATTTCTTTGTAATTGTGGGTTCTACACTTCCGTGGTTTTCTGAATCCTTACACATATTACAGGTGGATACTGGTGTCCTCCCACTTAATTCAACTGGCTTATTTTGTATGTTTTCATGTCAACACATCTTGTTGTACTTCCAAGACCGTTTTGGGGCCCTAAAGAGTTTTTTTTTTGTCTCATCACATTCAAACTATAGATAGAGTCAGAGTTTGACAACGTGATGTGGGTTTCTCGAAAATACCTTTCCAACGAGATATCAAAAGACTAAAATGGAGGTCATATGCAAAAGTTACAACATGGGGAAGTTGAGGTACCAACTTACCCATAGGGGCCCACATAACGTTTAGCGTTTCATATTTTACAGTTAGGCTTTTGGATGTCTAGGGTTTTGGCATTCATGAGTAATGTTAAAAATGTATTTGGAGCTTCATTGTAATCATTCTACTCAGACGGATGCATGTAGCAGCCACATCTCTTCCTAGATATAACTACCACCATTCGAGTAAGTGTTTCAGTTCTAGAGTTTTACAGTTTCATCGTATTTCATTTATTCAATAAAAGATATTGTTCACTGGATATCTGTGTTATTCTTCATATCTTTGTATTTATTGTATTCAGTCTGTTTATCAGTTCGTTCTCTCCCATATCCAGATCAATAAGGTTGGAGTCGAGGATAAGTGGTACTTATTTTGTCTTTTTTCTCAAGAATATATCTGACAGGAAGTTGAAAGGAATTTTCCCGTAAAAATGAAGCTGAATCTTCCCACCGCAATCTGCAATTGCATATTAAAATTAAATCTCAATATATCTAAATGGACAAAAGTATGATTTGAATAAAAATATATATTATTTCAACAATTTAGAAGTTTCCTGAATTTTGAAGGGATAAAAAATGAGGTCATATGATTGCCAGTTATACAACACTACAACTTTTCCATCATAGTACTCGACTTTCGCTGCAGAGAATCTGCACACAAAACACCAACATGTTGTTACCTTATTTTTAGATCATGTCAGTAAGGTAATGTATGTTTGACATTGTTGGAAATATTAATTATAGGTCATGAGCTTTGCGCTTACACCGAATTTGTCTGTCATGGAAAGCAAGAGAGTTAGTGAGTCAAACATGGGAAGTAGGAGTGTTAGAAGGAGCAATATTAAATGAGCCAATATCTATCTTTCTCGAGCTCTGTTATGTAGATAGAGTCAGTCCAAATTAATTGTTGTCTTAAATGTTTTGAGTCAGTTGACTTCTAGAGGAAGTCTCAGTCTTAGTCTATATATGTTTGAGTCTGTAGATAGTCAATACACATAGAGATAGAGAGAGTCAGAGTGATGGTTTATAGTAAGTAACAACAACAACTGTGAAGGTAGTCAGAGAAGTCTGAGAGCACAAGATCTATGTTTTATGAAAGTTTGTAGAAGTTGTTGGAGTCGAATCTTGACATAGTCTTGTATTCTATAACCATGCACAATGCCTAAGTTGGTAATATATTAATTTTTATGTGTTGATGCATATTTTTTAGATTCATTTTGTTCAAACACTTCAAAAATATCTTCTCTCTATTTCTACACAAGGTTAAGTAAGTTTACAAGTTGTTGAATATGCATTATATGTTATTTTATGTGCCGAGAGTAGCACAGTGTCAAGAAATTATTTTATTAAGTGTTTTAATTACAACATGTAGTATATTGAGAAATCTTGAAATTGTGCGGTAAGTGTTGAGAGTTCAACAACGAAGAATTTAATTGTGTGGTCTTTGAAACTATGTTGCACAGAGTTTGTCTACATGTTGTATATCCTATATATGGTATCCGAGTAGGTTTTTCATGGCTTTTACTTCAAATATGCAACCTCCCACTTTTACAAGTAAAAACTATGAGTTATTGTCCTTGACCATGAAGGTGTTATTTCGAGGTCAAGATGTATGTGATATAGTTGTGATTGGCTATGTGGAACCAGAATATCATACAACATATAGTTCTCTCACACAAGATGAGAAGGATGATTTGAAAGATCAAAGGGAGAATGATGGAAAGGCAATGTTTTACATACATCAAGCTATGCATGAGAGAATACTCCCAAGAGTTGCCTCAGCAAGGAAATCCAAGGAGGCATGAGACATACTACAAACTTATTATCAAGGCATGGACAAAGTCAAGACTTCAAAATTACAAATTCTTCAAAGAGATTTTGAAACTCTGTCAATGAAAGACTCAAATTTAGTAGATTCCTTTTACACCCATGTTATTGGCATGATAAATCATATTAAGTCTCATGGAGAAACTATAGAATATAGGAAGGTTGTTGAGAAGATACTTTGGAGTCCTCCTCCTAAATTTGATACTCTTGTTGTGACTTTAGAAGAGAACAAAGACCTAAGTCAGTTCATCCTAGATGAACTGCAAGAATCCCTCATTAATCATGAGCATAGATTGAATAGGTCAAATGTGTCATTACAAAATGTATTTTTTTCACAATCATCTAGAAGTCCTGGAAGAGGGAGGGGGAGATCAAACTCTAGTGGAAGAGGAAGGAGTTCTCCTAGAGGTGGATGCATTAATAGTCCTGCAAATACTGGTGGTAGTGGTCAAAGTCAAAACACTAGTCAGTCAAGTTGTTAGAGATATGATAAATCAGATATTCAATGTCATTATTGTAAAAGGTATGGACATTATCCATATGAATGCAAGAAGAGATCATATAATCAGAACAAGCAAGCTCAAGACTAGTCAAACAACACAAATACTCCCTCAATTCCTATGTTTATGGATCATGTTGAAGAAATTCCTATAGTCTCACTAGTTGAATGCAATGTTTCTAAAGAAAGTCTATGTGACATATGATATCTAGATTCAAGCTGTAGTAATCACTTGACAAGAAACTTATAATTGTTTTCTAGTTTGGATAAGTGAGTCCAAACTAAATTTACACTCAGAATAGATATCCAAGTAACTATCTTATGTAAAGTAAGTATTAACATTTTAACTAATCAAGGAGAGAAAAAGGTTATGCCTGACATATATTATGTTTCTAGCCAAAAACATAATTTGATGAGCGCAAGACAGTTGTTACAAAAGGGTATAGAATCTACATGGAAGATAATCCTTGTGTGATTTTTGATAGATATCCAGGCAATCAACTTATTGCAAGAATTCATATGACAAGCAATAGAATGTTTCCATTAACATTAAATCCATCCATGAAGAGAAAAACAATACAAGCTATGAGTGAAGCAAGAGATGCACAATCTGGCATTGCATTCAAAGAAGAAAGTGAAGAAGTAAGTGTGTGTTGTTCTAAAGAAGGAAAAGTTAGTGCATGTAGTTCTAAGAAAGAAGAAGACAACAGTGCATATTTGCAAGAAACATTCCAATATGAAGTGCAGGATGATTCCTAGCTATGGAATTTAAGATTTGGACATTTAAAATTTAGAGGTCTAAAGATGCTACATACAAAGGATATGGTGAAAGGTTTTCCATTGATTGAAAAACAAAAAAGAATATGTGAAGGATGCATCTTTGGAAAGAAGCATAGAGAGTCATTTCCAGTTGGCAAGTCATATAGAGCAAAAGATCCACTGAAAATTGTACATTCAGATATTTGTGGACCAATGTAAACACCATATATAGGAGGGAGTACCTATTTTATTACATTTATTGATTATTTCTCAAGAAAAACATGGATTTACTTTTTAAAACAAAAATATGACGCACTTGAATGTTTTTAGTAGTTCAAATAACTTGTGGAGAAGAAAAGTGGTTATTACATCAAGGTTTTAAGAACTGACAGAGGAGGTGAATATGTTTCAAGAGACTTTCATAACTTTTGTAAAGTTCATGGCATTTACAAATACTTTACTGCGTGATATACACCACAACAAAATGGTATCACAGAGAGGATGAATCGAACCATCATGGAAATGATGCATAGTATGTTGGAAACCAAACATTTGTCAAATGAGTATTGGGATGAGGCAGTAACAATTGCAATGTACATCATGAATAGATGTCCAACAAAGAGTGTAAAAAATAGTTTTCCTCAAGAATCATGCACAGGTATGAAGCACAATGTTGCACACTTAAAAGTTTTTGGTTGTGTCACATAAGCACATGTTCCTGATGAACTAAGAAAGAAGTTAAGACAACAAAGGACAAAAATGTATATTTTTTTGGTAGTATGAAGATACAAAAGCATAGAAATTGTATGATCGTGTTGCAAGAAAATTCATAATCAGTGGCAATGTTCAATTTGTGGAGAATGAATCATGGGATGGAAGTATAGAAAGGAAAATTAAAATTATTGATGGTATCATGTATGATGACATGAAAGTGGTTTAAACACCAAGTACAAATCAGAGCGTAGTCCTTTCCACTACTGGAACTATGACACAAATCATAGCGCAAACTACTCCAGTGAGAAATGCAGGTGCGCAGTCCACACCTAGAGCGAAGAAAACTCCAACGAGCAGTCTGAGTAGATATACATCTCCATATCCAACATTAGCAAGTATTTTACTAAGAAATAATTTTTTTTTTTTGCGAAATCTATAATGTTGACACAACAAATTAATTTTTAGTCTTTTCTCTGTTTTCAAAAATAGACAATCCATTAATTTTTGAAGAAGTTGTCAAGGATGATGTATGGGCACAAGCCATGGATAAAGAAATTAAATGCATAGATAACAATCAAACATGGAAATTAGTAGATGTACTTGAGGACAAGGATGTGATAAGTGTCAAGTGGATTTATAAAACCAAGCAAGATGCATAAGGAAATGTGCAGAAGCACAAGGAAATATTTGTTGCAAGGGGTTTTACACAACAACTCGGAATTGACTTCAATGAAACATTTGCATCAGTTGTGCGCATGGACATAGTGAGAACAGTATTGTCCATTGCTACGCAAAATAAATGGAGTTTCTATCAAATGGATGTAAATTTAGTATTTTTTAATGGACATATAGATGAAGAATTATATGTGCAATAACCAAAAGACTATGAAATTCCAGGACAAGAAAACAAAGTGTAAAGTCGCATAGATTCCTATCTCACTCAGAATGGATTTCAAAGAAGTGATTGTTAGCCAACTTTGTACATCAAAGCAAATTAGTAAAGTAATATGTTAATTGTTTGTTTATATGTAGATGATTTTATTTTTACAGGTGATAGAAGAATTTAAGCCAGACAAGAAGGCTGAGTTTGAAATGACTTATTTGGAGCTTATGAGATATTTTTTGGATGTTGAAGGTCACAAGTCCAAAACTCGTATATTTATTTCACAATCTAAATATGTTCATGAAATTTTGAAAATATTCAACATGTTAAATTCCAAAGCACCCGCAACACCTGTCATAAAGTATTGAAATTAAGCAAGGAAGATGAAGAATCTAAAGTGCATCCCACACTGTTTAAAAAGTTGGTAGGAAACCTTATCTATCTAAAAACAACAAGATGTGATATTTTGTATGTAGTGAGTCTGATTTTAAAGTTCATGGAAATTCCAAAAGAATCTCATTGAACTTGTGGAAAAAGAATAATGAGATATGTGAATGGGACAAAAGACTTTGACATTATGTGTTCTACTTCAAAAGATTTTAGATTTGTTGTTTACACTAACAATGATTGTAGAGGCAACATAAACCACACGAAAATAATCTTTCAATACACATTTCATTTTGGAACAGGTATAGTGTCATGAACATCAAGGAAGCAGCCCATTGTGACTCTTTCATCCGCTAACGCTAAATATGTCGAATAGTAAAGCATTACGACTCTTTGAGCCCCATTGTGACCGATTTCTTAGCTTTATTGTTCCAATAGTGAAGCATTACGAGCGAACGTCCAGTCAAAGGGGGCCGTCACACCGAAAAACTTGAGATGAATTGAACTGTCAATATAGACGGCATAGATGTCTAAATTCAGTTTTGGTCTGTACTTCTAGGTTCGGTAACTATGGTATGCATATGTAACTTTAGTTTTGATAGTTCTCGAATGCATATCTAAAATTCACTAATTCACAGTAATTCACAATGAATGCTGCTACTTTGTAGAGCGCATGCTAGCCTGAGAGTCAAATTTGGAATTATATACGTAAGCTGGCTTGATTAATTGTGAGGGATCGCTTTCATTAGCGTGCGAATCTTTTTTTAAATATAAAACTTAAGGAAAGGAAGGGTTAGGTTTGTAATTTGTGAGGGATCACTTTCCTTCCCAGGGAATCTTTTTTAAAATACAAAACTTAAATAGAGAGAAAAGGAAAGGTTTGTAATTTTAATGGTAGAAAATTTAAATAAAGATTTATTTGATTATTAAAATTTTAATTAAGATTTACATTAAAGAAAAAGAAGGAAAGGTTTGTAATTTTAACTTTAATTTAAATAAAGATTTGATTACTTTCATTACATACTAAATCATTATATAATAAATTAAAAATTAAGATAAAATAAAATTATTTTAGTTTATTTGATTTATATTTAAAAATATTTAATCTTTCATTAAATAATTATTTCTTATTATAAATCAAGAATTAAAATAGATTTAAATCATTTCTAACCACAAGTTGAATGTGAAAATTTTAAATAATCATCATTAATTATATACATGTATAATAAAATATTATATATAAAAAGGTTATTTGAAAATTTCCATTAAAAATAAGATGAATAATAACATTAATATTGAAAAATGTGAATATTAAAAGAATAATAAGATGTATATAATAAATTGCATATAGATTAAGTTGGCGTACAAGAAAAGAAGTTGATTTTGGAGTAGTATTACATTTGGGATCAAAATTTCAAATCGAGTCATAAATATAAAAATAAAACACATCTTTTAACTAGCACCACTTATTTTATGTGTTGTTAAAGTGATGGTATTAAAAGCACTTATACTCTAACGTGTTAAAGTTGTAACATAAGATAAGTGGTAGTAACATTTGTTAACCTTATTGGTAATGGACTATTTCATCATATATGTTAAGAGAATGATATATGCTTGGTTGACACGTATAATAAAGTGTTGTTAAGCCCTCATTTCTTACATTGACATGTACAAATAGGATTTAATTATGATAATATGTACCATAAACAAAACAAATTCCAAAATATATGTCGAGACATTCTTGTCAGCCAACAATGTCACTTATCCTATGGCATCAAGACCTTCAAAGATGAGGTAGTGTGTGATCTTGCTCCACTTGAAGTCTGCGATGTTCTTTTAGGATAACCATATATGTGGAAATGTCATGTTATTTGTGAGTCTCGGCCCCGCAATATCATTGTTACTCTGGGAGGTCATCTCTACAGGCTACCACAGGTATCTCCAACTACTGCCACTTTATTGATCTCGAAAAAAAAATCTGCAAAGTAATCTCTTGGACCACAAAGTTTTATCTCTTCACGATCCAGTCAGACGGTGAAAAGAAGGTCATTGCAACCACTACAACCTCGTCCCAAGACGTTTATATCTAACAGAAGAAGGTCAACAAGATTGTAGAGGATCACAAAGAGAATGAGATTCTTCAATATGTTCAGCATAGCTCTATTGGCCACAACCCTTTTCAGGTGTTCTTAGGGTTCCAACCATTATCCCCCATTGATAGTCCTCCAACACTCAGACTAAGGCAGATCATGCAGCCAGATCTATTGAATAGATCCAATGCCTCCAACACCTCCAACAGGTTCATGACATCCTTCCAAAGGAAAAGTATAAGAAGGAAATCTACTTCAACAAGGAAAGTGAATCACCAAGGTTTTGATTCAATAGAAGTTTTCCCACCTCTCAGGGGAACTTGACACAATGGGAACCACTGCTTCCTAAGGGGGGAGGAATGATCCAGGTGGATCTTAGTGGCCATCCACCTTTTCCATTGAATCAACATTTCAAGCCTATGGTTTTGATAAACCATGATGATGGGGAATGGATTGTAATTCCATCTTAATTTGTTAATTACAAACATCATGTAATGATCTCCTAGTGGTCTTATGTACATGCTTACAACATAGCGTTCATACAAAAAATTCCATTAGAATTTCGGAGTTAAGCGTGCTTGGGCTAGAGTAGTATTGAGATGGGTAACTTCCCTAGATGTCCTAGTGTTTTACATGCCTATAAAATTTTATAAACTTAAACTAATTTATCCCACATGCATCATGGGAATTATTCTCCTCTCAGTCTCTCATATATAATTGACGTGAAAGAGGCCCTTTAAGCATGCAATGGAGTGTGACGTAAATCTTGTTGTGGATGAAGCATAGCCAAAATGTCTTTCATTTCAGAGATAAGCTACCCCATTCTCCCATATTTTGTTCTACAATATTTTCCTCTCTTATTCATTAATAGAAATGTTGTTTCACTATATTTCTATGTTTCTCGCAATATATCTATGTATTTACTTGTTATATCTTTGTTATACTTTTGTCTTCATGTAATCCTAAAAATAATCTAGATCAGAGCATAGATTTTTCTGGGGCATCTTGAAGAAGCTTGTACCACAAGTAAGAAATGCTATCCCTCCCCATGGAGTAGCTTCAAAAGTCCCAAAACATATACCTAAACTCCACCCCCAACGCCGCTTCCATATATGAAATAGGGCTTGGAATCCATTTAGATCCATACAAATAACCCTGTAAATCATTCAAAGAAGAGAAAATACTAGGTAGAAATCCCATCCAGCAGCTAATTCGAGAAGTGGGTAGTTATATGGTTAATTCAGGATCACAGATCTAGTTGATCGCTAAGATATTATTCCCCATTCCTCCTCCATATTATTCATGAATGTTGTCTCTTGGAAAATAAGGGGCCTTAACGGAAGGAGTAAACATACACTCCTTAGAAATCATATAACGGAAGAGAACCCAAATATCTTACTTTTGCAAGAATCCAAATGTGCATATGTGGCTGGCTGCAAAATTCATATTAGCACGGTCTTGGAAGTGAGGTGATTATGTTAATACTAAATCGAAAGGATCATCAGGGGGGATTATGATTGTTTGGAACCCTCCAAATATAATTATTGATCATTTCTTATGTTGTTTAAATTACATTTATGAATGAATAAATAGATTCAACTTGCTGAAAAACCCTCTAAAATTTGTAGATCCAACAATTTATGTCCGGATTTTAGGAAATAAGCCAAATATATATATGTGTGTGTGTGTGTGTGTGTGTGTGTGTGTGTGTGTGTGTGTGTGTGTGTGTGTGTGTGTACTTTGAATGAATAACAACCAACCTAGATGTACTTAATAGAGATGGGAGATATTCCCAAGAATTTTAATGTGTAACATATGGAAGGAGAGAAACAAAAGAATATTCAAACATTAGTCCTTCACTACTCAACAAATATGGGCCAAAATTCAAGAAAATGTGCAAGAATTCATAGTGTCAGGTACCTACTTGAACAAAGACAACACATTGTCACTTGATGATGAAACCATATTCACAAAATGGAAACTTGGTAGGGCGTAATGAAAAGAAATAAAAGTCCCAATTCATAGAAGGAATCATCATCACCAAGTTTGGAAACTGACAAAGGAAGGAGTTATCAAACTGAACTTTGATGGAGAATCAAAAGATAATCTAGGGAAATCAAATGTGGGAGGGATTATGAGGGATTTAGAGGGTAATATCTTGGCCATGTTCACTAGGAAACTAGGGTAGAATACCAATAATGGTGCAAAACGGAAAGGAATCCTTGAAGGTTTATCCATGGCCACAGAGCGGAAGTGCAATGTTCTGGTAGAAAAAGGTGACTCTCTACTAATAATATCAACTCTTCAATGATTGATCGATGGATCAGACCCAGAAAAGATCTCTTCAAATTGGGTAATTTATCATGGTTGGTATCTGATTGTTGAATCAATCAAGAGCTTCTCGATGATTATTCCAAACTAGATGTGATTTAGTACAAATCTAGTGGTGGATTACTTAGGAAACCTAGGTATTCAACAACCACACCACCCTATGGCATGGAAGATTGGGGAATCCACTAACTTTCCTATATTTAAGGAGGCCACAAATCTCAATCATGTTAACACGAGGTCATTAGATCGGGTTCTTGAATTTGGGGCCAGACCTACCACCTGGAGGTATGCCAATACATATGAGACAACTAGAAGGCCAAAAGATGGGGTAGGTGGCATGACCATGCAAGGAGGGTTTTATGAAGGGTTAGTCGATATGCGTGTCAATGACTCCCACCATAATTAACGAGTTTATGGGGGTTCATGTGAGGATGTGGCCAAGAAAAGTGGGATCAATAGAGCATGAGAGGAATCCTAGTCACCAAGCTTATTCATACTTCACTCAAGAAAATGAGTGGCAAGTACAGAATGAGAATTGTATTGAGTTATGTGACAATAAGTTTAGTTATGGGATTTAGAGAGATGGTACAATGAGGAAAAATCTCCCTAGAATGAATCCTTGGTTATAAAGAAGGAAAATACCTTTCCCAGACGGAGTCTAGATGTGGTGTTATAACAAGAGCTATCACCACGTTTTTGGCTCCATTTTGGAAAAAATGAGTACTTTAGACCGACTTAGATGGAAGTAGGATCCTGAATTTCAATGCCTTGGGGACTGGTTGTGGTGGTGGAAAATTACAAGGGCCATCCAATGGTTCTCTCCTCCTATAAAAATAGAAAGTGACACTACATGGAACGGGGACTTTGGAATGACTTCGCATAATTTCATGGATTCTAACCAGAGAAGAAGAATGACAAGAATAAATTTGGAGGTAAGGTGGTAGAGTTATCTTGAAAGAAGAAGTAAGGATCTACGTTAGGTGTCAATCATTCCTAGAAAGAGTCAAAATATGTCCAGAAATGGCACGCGAGATTCTAGCGAGAAGGGAAAACAAACAAAGACTTCTCTCCCCCAGGGTCCATGATGCAAAAACGTCCACCTCTTGCACACATCTGCTTCCACCAAGATCTCCTCTTTCCTTGGCCCAAAGAGCTAAATTGCTCTTCAACTTCCTATCAGAAGTTTTCGTACCCACAGAATGTTCAACTTACGATCTCCCTTGGGCCTATTGGGAAATCGGACCTTGCGTAGTCACGAGTCCTGTACTCGGGTCGCACAAAACCCCGAAACCCGATGCATATAACCTTCACGCCTTTCTCTGTCCTTATCGGGGATTTCCTCGTCGAGAAATCGATAAAAACACAGTCGTGTGTCGCTGCTCCCACGGATATCCGATTCTCGAACTCTGATGCCACCTGTCCTTTGCACTGTCACCTGGACCAAATGCTTTTCGGTGAATCGGGAAATCCCGTTTTGGGAATTCACGATTGTCGTCGCGCAATTTCACAGACCCTTCCAAGTTTCGATCCCCGAAATTCATGTTAGACCCCTCCTTGCCACGTCGTTGCTCCTTCCTCCGCTCTGTCGGGGATCGCGAAATCGTGATTCCTATTTTAGAAATTCCTTTGCATGGGAAAATCCCCAATGCCAAACCCCCGACCCTCCAAATTTCTGACACGTACCCAGTCCGAGATCTACGGCTATGCTCCTTTCGGGAAATCGTGGATCGCGATTTCTCCCTGCGAGAATCCTATGTTCCTGGGAACTCTGATTCTCCGATGAGTCGAGTCCCGATGAGCTCTGACTCCTTCCCTACGTGCCAACGCTTAAACCTTGTGCAACTTCTCCAATATCTAACGGCTGGCGGTCTTCTCCTGCTGTAGACTCCTCCTGAGCTCTTTCTCTATGTTTTCTTCCTATGCTTGGAAGAAACTCCCGTTCTCAAGGGCTTCAACCCTCGCGCTTCTTCCCTGGTGAGCTCCTTCCTTCGAGAGTTTCGTTGCGTATATACAACCCTAGCCCTCCTGAGCTTTGGTTACTCTGAACTCCTCCAAGGATGTCTTCGATCTCTGCACTCCTTGCATTTGCGACCTCGTGCATACAAGAACTCGCCTTCCTAATCTTTCTTCTTAAATCCTTAAAGGGTCCCTTTGACCTCTGCACTCTCCTTACGAAGTCCTTGCGCGCAAAGAACTATCTGTCCTAAGCTTCTCCTGTAGCTTCGACCTCTATAGAAGCTCGATTCTTTTTCTCTCTCTCCCACAGATGGAGAATATAATGCCTCCCGACAGTATTCCGATTCAAGAAACCTATTGCTGAGTACTTCTAGGTATCCAGTAACCCAGTAAAGGTCCTTCAGTGGACTCTTCCTTGTCTTTCAGAACTCAAAGAGTTCTTTCTTCTTATCCTATGTCTTTCCGCACACAGACTCAAATGCCCATTTGGTAGGGTTCCTTTCTCCACAGAACACTCATTAGTTCTATTCTCATGTGCACTTATGTACTCGCTCGATACCCATCTGGCAGAGCTTCTTAGAATCCTTACTGATTCAAGTCTTCTCTGAACTCTCAGTTGAATTCCATCCTCTGTGCACTCCTTGCACTCACATGCTCAATACCCACTTGGCAGAGCCCTACTGAACCCTCCCTGTTTCTATCTACAACTTTGTCATCATACACAGCCTTGCCTCCAAAGTGTTCAGCAACCTCGAGGTCTTCCTCCTTAGTTGTTGACTTCAGTCCCTGTGCCTTAGCACGTCTTTGTCTGACTCCCCAGAGTTCAAAAGTGCATCCTCTGTGCATTGGCGTTCAGAGTCCGTAGCACTCTGTCATACCCTCACGGCATGAAGCCTCGAAGAATCTCTCAATCCTGAAATCAAACACAACCCCTGCAGAATGCATCCACACAACATACATTCACAACATAGATATAGAACCCATACAAACATACATATAAGACAGAATAATGCAGGAAAAACTGCTTCTCCTATATTAAATGATGGCAAATGCCTGTATCTTTACAATGGTGTTTCTGAGCTCTCTCGCTCCTCTACAACCATGCTCTACCCCACCTCTTTTTCTAATGAGATCTAAAATCTCTTTTACCTGAGCTTCTCATTGATCACTTCCCTCCAGGATCACCTACTCTATTCAATTACAATCAATGGTTTTCTAGTTTGCTATCCAGAACTAGATCTCAGTCGATCTACCATAAAGGTCGATCTTACCTAATGCCTGCATAAAGCACGACTTTCCTGGCTCAACAGCCTAGCTCATTTAATTACATTCATTTCAAATATTTGAATGAGGCTGCGCCTCCTTTTCACCCTTGAATGTGTGCGCGCTGACATGGATGGCTGGCTAGATGGTTGTATGGAGAGATGCTCCTGCATCATACTCCACAGCTGCAAAAATCATGAGCTCCTGCTCATGAGCTTCCCTTGTAGCTGTTGGAATCCTCCTGGATCCCAAATAAGGCTTTGGAGCTTTCCATCTGCTCCAATCTACTATTGTTGTTGCTTATGCTTCCGCTACGCTACTACTGTTTTCTTTCTGCAGAGCTGCTCCTTGCTGGCAGTTCCTATTGACCCTAACATCAGCCTGTTGATCTCCTCGATCACTTCATCCAGCTGCTTTCTTGGCTGGTCCAGTTCTTCCAGTCTCCTTAGCTGCAAAAAGTTTTGGCCATTGGGAAGATGCCCATGATCTCCCATGCCTTCTTCATCCATTTCCAACTTCACTTGTTGGATGTGCCTTCTCTGCACTCTTACCCTTTCTTCGAGGGCTTAAAAGTGATCCCATAGATCAACAAAACATATGTTGTCTGTGTCTTCTTCATCTACTACTTTTGCAACCTCCTCTGTTGCATTGTTTTCAGCTTCATGGCTAAAAATGCTGAGCCATTCCTCATAATGCTCGTCATCCTCTTCTTCTGCTTCTGCATCTTTTTTTGCTGTCAGCTCCAATGCTACAGTGCTCTCAGCTTGTTGGCTGAATGTGTTAAGACATTCCACCGAATGCTCATTCTCTTCTTTCATTTCTGCTTGGGTAGATTTCAAAGTCTGCTCCAACTTTTCTTCTTCGATTGTCATCATCCTCTGTGACTGTTCTGTTGTTGCACCTGCAACACAACTGTCTTCCTCCTCCTGTGCAAATGGCAAGAATACTTGTATTCCCCCAATCATCATTCGGCTCCTTCAATTGTCCGCTGTCAGTTGTACCTATTGATCCAAGTTCGTTTCCGAGCTCACCTACTCTGTCAGCTCCCCTGACTGAATCCAACTCGGTTCTGAGTTCATGAGACCCTCAGATGGTCTCATCTGCTCATCTCTGCCCTCCTGGAAATATGAGATGCTTCCGCTGCTTCCCTGACAGACCATGAGATCAACCGATCCCATCTTCATCAACACTCCTTGCTGAATTGAACTCTTTATGAGACCTTCAGATGGCCCCAAATTTTCATCTCTGCCCACCTGGAAGTTCAGTATGCTTCCGCTACCCTTCTGGCAGATTTTGAAATGCCGCAGCGATCTCTGATCATTGCCCAACTGGCAATGTAAAATTTCTCGACCATCCTCATGACAGTCCACGAGATCTTCAGTCGATCCCATTTCTATTTCCTCACCCACTTGACAATTTGGAAACCTTCTACTGCCCTCCTGGCAGTCTTCGAGATCATCATATGATCCCTCACTATTTCCCTCCTGGCAACCTGAAATTCCCTCACTATCCTCCTGACAGTTTGTGAGATCCCACAACGATCTCAGTTCGTTGCCCTCATGGAAATCTGGAATTTCTACTTCTCTGCCCATCTGGCAGTCTTGGATATCATCAGACGATCCCAATTCAAATTCAAAATCATCGAGGCTGTCTCCAGTCTCGGGTTCACATATCAAAACCAATTCTTCATTCTGCCGCATCTGTAGTTCAAGATTCTCTATCTCTGCTCGTATATCAGCGAGCTCTCTATCCATCTCTGCAAGATTTTCTGCCTTGCTTTTCTTCCTGCAGCCTTCAGTAGCCATCCTGCTACCTCTATCTGCCTTCGTGGTAGATCTTCTGCTGTCACTCCACACTAAGAGTGTCTCCAGCCTCATCTCCTCACAATCCTGCTGACTGTCTATGGACTGCTGCCTTCCTGCAAGGAAGTCCTCACAGAGTCTTCAACAACTCTGTCTTCCTCCGTCTCCTCTTTTCTCCTCTTGCCTGAAATATACATACAAGATATCATCTCTGATACCACTTGATGCAAAAAAGTCCACCTCTTGCACACGTCCGCTTCCACTAGGATCTCCTCTTTCCTTGGCCTGAAGAGCTAAATTGCTCTTCAACTTCCTATCGGAATTTTTCGTACCCACAGAATGTTCTACTTACAATCTCCCTTGGGCCTATCGGGAAATCGGACATCGTGTAGTCACGACTCCTGTACTCGGGTCGCACAAAACCCCGAAACCCGATGCATATTCCCTTCATGCCTTTCTCTGCCCTTATCGGGGATTTCCTTGTCGGGAAATCGGTAAACACACAGTCGTGTGTCGCTTCTCCCACAGATCTTCGATTCTCGAACTCCGACGCCACCTATCCTTTGCACTGTCGCCTCGACCCCACGCTTTCCAATGAATCGAGAAATCACGTTTTGGGAATTCACAATTCCCGTCGGGCAATTTCACAGAACCTTCCAAGTGTCGATCCCCGAAATGCACGTGTGACCCCTCCTTTCCACGTCGCTTCTCCTTCCTCCGCTCTGTCGGGGATCGTGTAATCGCGATTCCTATTTCAGCAATTCCTTTGCATGGGAAAATCCCGAATGCCGAACCCCCAACCCTCCCGATTTCTGACACGTACCTAGTCCAAGATCTACGGCTATGCTCCTTTCGAGAAATCGTGGATCACGATTTCTCCATGCGAGAATCCTATGTTCCTGGGAACTCCGATTCTCCGATGAGTCGAGTCTCGATGAGCTCTGACTCCTTCCCTACATGCCAATGCTTAAACCTTGCACAACTTCTCCAAGATCCGACGGTTGGCGGTCTTCTCCTGCTGTAGACTCCTCCTGAGCTCTTTCTGTATGTTTTCTTCCTATGCTCGGAAGAAACTCCCATTCTCAAGGGCTTCAACCCTCGCGCTTTTTCCCCGACGAGCTCCTTCCTTCGAGAGTTCCACTACGTATATACAATGCTAGCCCTCCTAAGCTTTGGTTACTCTGAACTCCTCCAAGGATGTCTTCGGTCTCTGAACTCCTTGAAGTTGTGACCTCGTGCATACAAGCACTTGCCTTCCTGATATTTCTTCTTAAATCCTTAAAGGGTCCCTTTGACCTCTGCACTCTCCTTGCAAAGTCCTTGCGCGCAAAGCACTATCTGTCCTGAGCTTCTCCTGTAGCTTTGACCTCTACAGAAGCTCAGTTCTTTTTCTCTCTCTCCCACAGATGGAGAATATAATGCCTCCTGGAAGTCTTCCGACTCAAGCAACCTATTGCTGAGTACTTCTGGGTATCTAGTAACCCAGTAAAGATCCTTCAGTGGACTCTTCCTTGTATTCTAGAACTCAAAGAGTTCTTTCTTTTTATCTTATGTATTTCCGCACACAGACTCAAATGCCCATTTGGTAGGGTTCCTTCCTCCACAGAACATTCATCAGTTCTGTTCTCATGTGCACTTATGCACTCGCTCGATACCCATCTGGCAGAGCTTCTCATAATCCTTACTGATTCAAGTCTTCTCCGAACACTCAGCTGAATTCCTTCCTCTGTGCACTCCTTGCACTCACACGCTCAATGCCCACTTGGCAGAGTCCTACTGAACCCTCCTTGTTTCTATCTACAACTGTGTCATCATACACAGCCTTGCCTCCAAAGTGTTCAGCAACCTCAAGGTCTTCCTCTTGAGTTGTTGACTTCAGTCCCTATGCCTTAGCACGTCTTTGTCTAACTCCTCAGAGTTCAAAAGTGCATCCTCTGTGCACTGGCGTTCAGAGTCCGAAGCACACTGTCATACCCTCACGGCATGAAGCCTCAAAGAATCTCTCAATCCTGAAATCAAACAAAACCCCTGCAGAATGAATCCACACAACATACATTCACAACATAGATATAGAACCCATACATACATACATATAAGACAGAATAATGCAGGAAAAATTGCTTCTTATATATTAAATGATGGCAAATGCCTGTATCTTTACAATGGTGTTTCTGATCTCTCTCGCTCCTTTACAACCATGCTCTACCCCACCTCTTTTTCTAATGAGATCTAAAATATCTTTTACCTGAGGTGCTCATCGAGCGCTTCCCTCCAGGATCACCTACTCTATTCAATTACAATCAATGGTTGTCTAGTCTGCTATCCAGAGCTATATCTCAGCCGATCTACCATAAAGGCCGATCTTACCTAATGCCTGCATAAAGCACGGCTTTCCTGGATCAACAACCTAGATAATTTAATTACATTCATTTCAAATATTTGAATGAGGTTGCACCTCCTTTTCACCCTTGAATGTGTGTGCGCTGACGTGGCTGACTAGCTGGCTGATTGTATGGAGAGATGCTCCTGCATCAGTCCATACAATCGTACCAAGGTGGCATGGATGGATGGAATGAAATTTAAAAATCTATTCTTGGATTAGGAGAAGAAGATGAAGAAATAGAGTTATCTTGAAAGAAGAAGTAAGGATCTACGTTAGGTGTCGATTGTTCCTAGAAAGAGTCAAAATATGTCTAGAAATCGCATGCGAGATTCTAGCGAGAAGGGAAAACAAACAAAGACTTCTCTCCCCCAGGGTCGATACAATCGTACCAGGGCGACATGGATGGATGGAATGAAATTTAAAAATCTATGCTCGGATTAGGAGAAGAAGATGGATAAATATATAGAAGAAGCGATCAGGTGGCATCATCACTCTACCTTCGACGCATGCATTGTCAGAGAAGTTAAAGTATGGGTTGAGGATACCGCATTTGAAAAAAACAAGGAAACAAAGTACTTTAAGATGGTTGAAACCTACTGGATCATGAAGGAAATGGTGGATCAGGTGGTGGAGAAAGTCAAGATAGATAATGAGAATACCCTCTAGTAAATTAATCTATTGGAAGGTAAATTTGATGTCTTCTATCTTTCTCAGTTCGACATCAAATTCCAGGTTAGAAATGTGACTTGGAACTAGGACAACTCCCCGAGCATGTATAGGAATCCAAGCCCTCCAAGGTCGCTCAAGTGCCCAATTCAAGTCAAGGATGAATCATTTCCTCGTGCATCTATTGGGGAAGTCAAGAAGGAAAAATATCATCTCAACACTCCAAACAAATTTGGAACTTGAATCTTCGGGTTTCACTCTGCTCGCATTTTTCTCTATTATTTTAGCTTTGGATGGGATTAGCTAGTTTAGTCGTAGTATGTTTTCCTTCAGGAGTTTAAAATGATATCCTTTTGAAAAAATTATTTATATGGTTAGTCAAGTCTCTAGAATGTTTAGACTCACTCCCTATGATGTTGAGGGCTTTGGTTTCCATTTTGGGAGAACCTCACTAACTCCTACCATGTCGTTGGTTTGGCTATTATTTTTGGCTGATATCTTATGGACTTGTTGATCTTTATGGCATGGGGTCTGGTTTCCTTTTTGGAAGACCCCTGTTATCTTGCATGTACTTTATTGTTCATATATAGAAATATAAAGACTTTATTTTTCGTTTAAAAAAAAAAAAACTAGCCTAGATCCATCTTAACTCCATATCTATCAAGCTTCGAGAGGGATCAAATATTTTGAGGTGCAAACCTTTTTAAGAGTGAAAAACTTAAGTAAAGGTTAAAGGTTTTCACCTAGAAAGATTTTATCTCTATCATCCCTTGATAGCGTCAGAGTTAAGATGGATCTAGGATCATGTATTATTCACATAGTTAAAAATTCTTAGAATTTAATTACTAGGTTTTCAATCATAAACATGCAATAAGTTCACAAATCACGAGTTTGTAAATAACTCAATTTAATTATTTATTTATTTATATTATTCAAATAAATAATTTCCAAGCACTAAATTATATAAATATTTAGTTTGTAAACAACTCAATTTTTTTTATTTTTTATTTTTATGTTATTGTCACTTCAAATAAATAAATTCTCATTAGAAAATCATTTTTAAAATATAATTAAAGAAATGCACTTTTGTTTTATTATAATTTAAGGGTCTTTATTAAAGTAAGTTGAATTGAAATTGAATAATTCAATTGTATTTTTTCTAATAGATATTAGTAAATTGATTGTGAAATTAAAAGATATTAGTGGCATTAGGAGGTTTTGAGCACTAGGTATGTGTTGCAAGGCCTTGGACATGGTCAAATAAGGAAACATTTACCTTAGGCCCTAAATGAAGCTTACAATCAGACACGGCCAATGATGAAACCTAAAATAACTACACAGACTCATGAGGGTATTCATAGCGTCATGTGTGGATATCAACACAATTAAGTGGTTGTAATCACCGGGGATGGTATAGGGGGCCTTGACATGGTCAATGAAAGAAATTCGAGTCTAGAAATTAATAAAATATTCTAGGAACCCAAGGATAATAACATTGTGGCAAAGAACCACATAATACTTCTTGATGGGATCACTGACATTGGATATGGATATGGAAATGGAGGGGATAGGGACATTTGTATCTCTAGATATGGGTCTTATGTCCTTTGACATGGTTGAGGCAGGAAACTATGACATTGGGCCCTAAATAAATAATCTAATCATCTAGGGTAAAGAAAAATTCCTCAAACCACCACATAGGATGTCTTAATGTTGTCCTTGGCCAATGAGTGGGGATATTGGTTCCATTAAAACGTTTTGAGCATTAGAGATGGGTCTGAAGGCCTTGGAAATGGTCAAGGGAGGAATCCCTTGAGCCTTAATCCCTAAAGAAATATTATAGTCATCTATAACAAAAAAAGATTTCTTGAACCACCACACTGTTGGCAACGGAAGTCACTCCTAGATTGCTTGCAGGAGCAGAGCCCGACACCCATCAGTTTAATGTCACGATTTGTTTATAAGGGGTGATCAATAGGGATAAAGACTCGAGGAGATGTCACTCTAACTCAGGGAATGGGTCTAGTATATAAGTAACAAAGGAGGTCTTGATCTAACTTCAGCCAGTGGGTTGATTAAAAGATGAGAAGGTGGAAGACTTGGTAAGAAAGGTGAACAAACGGCTTTGGGCAACAGGCTTTTGGCGGTTTGCAGAAGAAAGACCCTGAATGCAAGATCCTCTTGGTTCAAAGTCTCAAGAAACTGATAAGGGGACTTGACTGGATCCTCCAATTCCAAGTCACTCAGCGCTGGGAAAATCACAAGAACCGATTAGAGACAGCGCAACTGTTACAGTGATCCAACCTACATCATCCTATAACAACTACAACTCGACTGGATCCTCCAATTTTGAGTTGCTCTAACACAATGTAAACAAAGACATGAAAGAAACTGGAATTCATAAGGCAAGAAGTCTCAAAAGTCCATACATAACCAGAGTATCAGTGTTTCATTAAATCTTACAATCGGGAGCTCTGCTCAACCATCGATAGATACAAAAATGGCAAAAACGCCTTCATATACTCAAAAACAACAACAACAACAAAATCAAGACGTTGCATTAAAAGCTTTGCGTCTGCATGGCTTCTGACAGTCAACACCTGCAGTCTTTGAATGATCGTGCAACTTATGGCAGACGCAATCGAACTCCTGACAGTTCCATAAGCTAATCGACGTGCCTTTAATTCGTTGTCGGGCTTTCCCATTATGGTGGAGGCGATGTCTAACCACCACCAACTACTTCAATAACTGCTTTATTTGGATTGAGGATGGCCCAACCAACTCGACACTTCTGCAATGTGGAAGACCTTTCGTGTTTCCACCTGGATCAGTTGAATGGCCTAATGGATAGGTGGGGAGGGGCCAGCGCGAGGGATGGGGCGCATAACGGGAGTGGTGGCTCCAAGACCATGAGGGATTACAGAGGAAGACACATGGTGGAAGACAATAGGCGGAGGGGGGCAGGAGCTGAGATATAATGGGCACGCTTTCAGTGGGAGGCTGACATGGAAAATAGCGGGACACCTGGCAGGCGGTAAGTGGAAGATGAGAGGGGAAAGGGACCACACGGACCAGAAGAGGGGAGATGGGCAGATGTCAGAGGATGAGGAAGGGGCTAAAGGGCACGAGCCTAATCGCACGACCAGGAAGAGAACAGATGGCACAAAAGATTACATGATAGGGAAGGGGCCCACGTTGGTTAAACGCAGAAGGACAAAGGATGCCCAGGTTGCCTGTGCACCATTGGAGAGATGCACCTCCGATTCCAGACCCCCCCCCCTTCGCTTAAAGGTAGAAAGGTCGGGGGGGGGTCCAGAATCTCCCTGCGCACCGTTGATCCGGGCACTTCGATCATGACCGTTGAGGAGGTGCGCCCTCAATTACGGACCCCCCCCCTCCACTTAAAGGTAGAAAGGTGGGGGGGCTCCGGAATCCTATGTGTGTCGTTGATCCGGGCACATGAATTTCTGCCGTCCAAACTCAATTCGCATTTAAAAACATGCGCAATCGTATCCCTAACTTAGGGAAAGTGGGTTTTTAGCTCATTCCTTTGCATTTTACCCTTGTTACAAAAATAATCGCTAACACACACATTACCTACCGAGGGTATCCTTCACCTCCAAGTCAGGAAATTGATGACATTGGGAGGTTTTCCATGGTATGTATGGGTCTTTCAGTTGATAACATGGTTGAGGGAGGAAATTTGGGCCTTAGGATATAAAGGAATATTCTACGAATTATGGACCAAGAACAACATATCAAACAACCACACTTGACCTTTGTTTGGGGACATCTATGACATGAGGAAATTTATAGTACCAAGCATAGGTATCATGGAGATAAATGTGGTTGAGGGATCCATCTCAAGAAAAAGGTCACAAGGGAAGCTTATAAACATCTAGGGATAAGAATGATGACTCAAGCTTCCATATAGTTCCTCTTAGGGGTATCCTTGTCTTTTAAATGGGCATGTTATCACCTTTAAGAGATTTTGAGAACTAGGCATTGGTCTTGAGGCCTTAAAGATGGTTGGGGGTGAAAACATAGGGATTGGACCCTCAAGTAATCTTATAGGAATTCATTTATATCACCAACACGTTGAATCAACACACTTGACATCTTGAGGGTATAATTTCCTCCTAGTTGTGATATAGATGTTGTTAATATGTTTTGGATACTACGTATGAGTCTTAGGGACATTTACATTGTTTAGGGAGGAAACTTAGGCCTTATACCCTTAAGGAATATTTTAATCATTTTAGTTTGATAATGATTCCACAAACCACAAAACATGATTTCACAATCATATCCTTGGCATCTAAACGGGGTTATTCATTATATTAAGAAATTTTGAATGCTAAGTATTGGTCTTAGGGTATTGGACATAGATGGATGAGAAAAACAAAGCCTTAAAAAATAAATGAATATTATTGGAACCCAAGCCCAAGAATGAGGTTGTGAACCAAAACACATGACCTCTCGAGGGGATATTTTGTATCCAAGTGGGGATATGGGAACCATTATGAGTTTTCTAGAACAATGTATGGGTTTCACAGATTTAACATGCTCAAAGGAGGGCACTTTGGCCTTAGTCATTAAAGGAATATTTTTTTCATATAGGGCCAAACAAATGTTTTTGATGTAACACACATGACCACCCAAAGATATCCTTTGTCTATGAGTAGTAGTTTTGGATCAATTACAATTTTTTTGGAATTAGGTATCAATATTGAGTCCTTAAACAAGTCAAAGAGATGAAGCTTGGGAATTAGGTGTAAAATGTATATTTTAGGGATTAACTGACATGAAAGAGGCCTTGAACGACCAAACATGACTTCTTTGTGGTATATTTAACCTTCGCATGGCCATATGGGAACCATTGTAAGTTTTTGAGTACTAATGATGGGCCATAAGGACATGGACATGGTAAAAAAAGGAAACTGAATCATTATGACATACATTAAGATTATAGGAATCCATATCCGAGAACAATTCCTTCAATAGGCAAACCTAACTACTTGAGAGTATCATCTACCTCTGAGTTGGGATATTGACACCATTAGGCTCTAAATTTAGATTCTAGGTATCATCATTCATAATTGACACCTGAAAATAACATACATGAACTATGAAGGACATGTTTGGCCATTGAGTGGATATATCAACACCATTAGGAGTTTTTTGAATACTAGGTATAGCTTTTGGAGTTTTATACATGGTTGCGAGAGGAAAATTGATCCTTATGCCTTGAATGAAGCTTGTAGGAATCCAAGGCCAAGAAAAACAAGTTGAACCACCATAAATGATCCTTTTAGGATATTCTTATCCTTTGAGTGGGGATATTTTTGACATTAAGAGGTTTTTAGTACTAAGTGTGGCTCTTATAGACCTAGACATGATGGAGGTAAGTAACCCAATCCCTAGGCCCTCAAAGAAAAATTTAAACATATGGGACCTATAAATGTTTCACACGAACTTGGATAGTAGAAAATGAACACAGAAAGCTTGCTAGAGAGAAGAGAACAAAGTAGAATGAAATAATCATATTAACTGAATGAGTAATGGTAAAAATACACATGATGTACTCTACACGAGAAAACAAATTCACCATAGTAGTGATCTACATAGATCTAGACACTCACTGATAGATACTAGAGTGAAATGCCACCTAGTCCTAGTTAACTGACCATAAAATCATCAATTAACTAACAAATCACTAGTGGAGTGAGGACATAATCACGAATTCACATGTGTGGCACCTTATTGGTTTTGATTCGACGGTAAGTACGCACTCATGGTGATGATACCAAGGTATGCATGCAAAACTTGGTGATAATAAAAAGGTTTCCATGCAATAATCCACTTCACTAGTCTAACTATGGTTTAACTAACTCAAGACTAAAGAGGATGTGGCACCCTCATCTAGGGGAGAATATCTCTAACCAGGGGTGCCATCAACATAGATTAAAACCCCTGGATGGGTGCTCAAGAATTGAACCAAATGGTTACCCATCCTCGAGGATGACATCGAGCGTGGATCCTATGGGACAAGAACTCAAATAATGGGAGGACCCTCAAACTAGCCAATCACCTCATCATTTAAGGACCCTCAGGAAGGTTGGAATGAGCATATAGGTGGGCATCGACAAAGCCCAATCCAATTCTAGAAGATTTTGACAACAAGACCTTCCAGCCAATACTCATCCACAACAACTAAAGCAAGGAATTCACCCCGAGATAGATGGAATGGGAAGCCATGTGAGCTCCCATGATTCCTTGGGCCCAACACTGGAATAAAGGTACAATAATAAATTCTACCTGGATAGTGCTCCAAATGATATTAACTACCCATCCTCTCGATGAGCAGATATATTCTCCCCTCATGATCCTTTTTATCTATGTTAAGCTGTATAATAAGAACTATGGATGTTGTACTTTTCCATAATTTGATGCGTGATGTGCAAATAGTGAATTCAACTCATCACAATAGGTCCCTCCTAGCCATAGTCAGTGACTGGTAGTTTGAGCCCTTTATTTTGATCCTATATCACCCTTTGTTCTGAGATCTCGTCCTCGATACCATGTCACTCCAACATTGTAATATCCCTAGGCTGAACCGAATTGTAGATGTAAATGAAAATGTACTTAATATGGTGAGTTGTTTGATATAATTTTGTATGCACCTTTCATGGCATAGTGCGAGCATGTACTGCACAGTAAAATGATGAAGTGTGCACATTCCAGGATACCACAGGCAACAACTTAAGCGCACACGATTTTGAGGCCAGAGAGCCTTTTTGTATATATTGTGTTTTATAGGCTAGTGAGCCAATTATTATAAGCTAGGAGGCTTATGTTTGTATTAGGCTAGAGAGCCTAGATGCTAAAGGCTAGTGCACCTATTTTGTATATGTCTCATCATTAATATAAAATACATCGATGTGCGCATATTGACCATGATATAAGAGTATGGGGGACTAAACTCCACTAGTTGGGGACGGGGGGGCTAAAAGTTAAGGAAAAGGGGCTAAGCTAGGGAGCTTAAGCCAAAATGGAATATTATATTAATATTTATTATGTATAAAGTATGGATAATTATTTTATCCTTAGTTCTAAAGATGGGGAAAAGTGGGCCAAAGTAGCTCCCAACATGACAAGTGTCAAGTTGGGAACATGCATACTTATAGTTTGGAATTAGTTCATTTTCCCATTCCTTCCATCATTAAGTCAACCATTTAGCCATTCAATGATCATTCACTCACCCAGTCAGTTGTCCTCTGTACCTTCGCATCATTGCACTTGAACCTGTATCTGTAACCATACATGTTTGTGTACTTTGTTAGCTTTGGAGATGGACGAAAAAAGTAGGTTGTCAGGCCCATGGAATACTGAAGAGGTGGGTTGTCAGGCTTGTGAGAAATTTCTCTTTGGGTGAGAGAATTGATGGGGATTTATTCCTGAAGGTGATAAACTATAGCTACAGGGATCTGAGACTTCCTGTTCGGCCTGTTGTTGAAGCCCAAAAAGGAAATGGGGCAGTCGAAGGACTGCTGAGAAGAGAAGGGGCACACTTCCTGGGGTGGGACATGCATGTGGGGAATGAGGGAGTGTAGGTTGTTAGTTTGAGTTGGCACCTGTGACAGAGTATTTCCTGTTGTCTATGATCCATTAGCCTGGTTAGGAATCCCTTTACTCGGGTGGAGTTTAGTCCCAACTCGGGGGTGACCCACTACTGAGAGTGATGAGAAGTGTGGTCTAAGGCTGGGAGGTTCATGGAAGGTTTGCATGCAGTTGGTGATATTCTTAGAAAGATAAGTGTCAACTGTGTGATAAATTTACATGATGAATTATTATTTACGTGTTTATTTTTATGGTTTTTTTCTACGTATGGTTTATAATTGTCTTTATATTTATGGGTATTTCCTGTATATGATGCATGTATATTTTTACTATTATTTCAGTATGAATCCGTGCATTTATAAAATGTATTTGTGTGTTTATGTTTTATATATAAAGTTCTGCAAGAGTTCTATGTGTATATGTTTTAATTGCATGCAGTTCGAAAAATTTATGTGGTATAACTCAGTTGGATGTTAGGTATGTTACAGTATGTTGAGCAGAGAATAAAGGCATTTTCTGGAGTAGCATGGCCCAGCCTGGGTGGCTGGGGAATCTACAGACATGGTTATGCTCGAGGTTATCATCACAACTTTGGGGCACTTGCAGCTTCCTCCTCACGTCATTGGGAAGAGGGAAGACTATACTCCCAAGTACCACAGAAGGCTTACAATGCGGCTAGAAACTATGAGAGAAACACTCCCCATCTCTTTCAGAGAAATATGGATGAATTCAAAGTTACAGTCAACTTAGAATAGGGCATGACCACAGATTGTGAAGTGGTTCAAACTACAATTCATTGGGTTGCAGATGTAGGTCACACAAGAGGAAGGGAGACTCATTACTGGAATGCAGTAAAATTATACTCGCATATAAATACCTTCATGGGAAAATTTCTTCAAAAAAGGGAGGATTTCCAAAACATAGTCCAACTTCAGCTCGATGGTCTTCATTTGATGATCAAAGAGATTTTAGCTCATCTTCCACCTACTTGAAACAATCTAAAAATTCTATTAGCATCTCGTCACTAGCAATCTAGACATGAAAATTCTTAGAAATAAAATCCACCGGATATCTCAATCGAGCCCTCGACCCCTTGAATTTGGGTACCCTTGAAGTCTCTTTCATTAAAATGATAGATAAAAATAGGCATAGGTTTGTTAAATATTTCCAAAATCATAGGAGACTATCTCTGGAACCCCAAGTTTTTGAAGTGTTTTGGACAAATTAAAAACAATATATATGGTTGGTGGATATTCTCCTTTGTTGTTGGTCTGGTTTCCCAAGTGGAAGGAGAGAAACAAAGCTCTTTTGTCTGTATGATTTTTTGAAAAATTACTAGAATTATGATTGTGAACTTACAAAAAAAAGCATATACTAGTCAACCTAAGAAAATAAATATTAGGAGATTATATAATATCTCCAATAGGACCAAGAACGATACACAGAGCCACCATGCATGACCTATTTAAGGAATCCTTTTATTTTGAGTAGGGATATGGGTACCATTAGATTTTTTTGATCACTAAATATGTTTTTGAGGGATCTGGAAATGGTTAGGAGATGACACTTGGGTCTTATACCATAAAGGAAGCTTCTACGCATCCAAGGATAATAAGAATGCCTCTAAAAATGGCACATGGCCTCCCAAGAATATCCTTTAGATATGACGATGGATATAAATTCCAATAGGTTGTTTTCATAATTATTCAGGGCCTTAAACATGATATGAGGAGAAATACCATGCATTAGGTCCTAATGGATGATTTTAGGCATCTAGGACCATTAATGATGAATCAAGTCATCACACATGACCTCTCAAGGGTATCCTTGTGTTATAATCAATTTTTCCACCATATGACTTATGAGGATGCTATTGGATGTTATGAGGATGAAATTACATAATTGAGTAAAAATATCTTAATTATTTCACAAGGAATAATTATTTATTAGAATTTCATAATTATGAAATAAGAATTAATTCAAAATTGAGAAGGAAATTCATAGTGAATTGGAAAAATATCATAATTGAGAATGGAACTTGAGAAAAAAAATCATAATAGACAAAAAAATCATAATGGGTTTGCAAAAGCTCATAATTGACCATGGAACTTATGCATGCCTTGTAATTTCTTAGTTCACATTCCATCAACCCTATATATCACTAGTATCCACGTAATTCACATGCCATGAATCCTACATCCAAGCTCTTCTAAATTCCTATAACAAGAGACCAAATCAAGGAGATGAGGGGATCTAGAGTTTGAGAGTCATTATGTTGGCAGAGAGAAATCAAGAGTGGCAAAGAAAGGAAATCTAAGAGATTGGAGCCAGAAGGTACCTCAATATTCTCTAGAGAACACATGTTATGTTGTACTTTCCTATTCTTAATATATAGATTTATGGTGTTTTTCCCCTCCAATTGGTGTGATCTATGTTATTGCATAAGTTATATTGGTAGATATAATTTCATATCGAGAGAATTAAATTAGATCTATTTGTAAACTAGATTTCTTTCATTCTAATCAAGGTTGAGAAGGGTACATGAAATTATAAGTGTGTGCATGAAATATATTGAAGGAAATGGGTTGAAGACTTGGAGGTGCATCAATTTATATATGATAATACAACCATTGGGTAGAGGTAAGACTCATTATCCTCTTTTATTAGTATAGATTGAACCTACAATATAGATCTATAGGAAAACCCATTAGGTTCTATTTTTAATATGTCATTGATATCTACTAGATTAGTGAGATGGATCATCTATCTATAGGATATTTTCCTCTACAACAGAAATGGTGATTCCAAAGGGGAATACTTTTGTTTCCTTCCTTGGTTTTTAAGGTGGTTTCCTTTAAAAGAGTGAAAACGAAGGTGGCATCCTTTAGATCAAATTATATAACTTTATGTATGGAATACAAACTATATATATATATATATATATGAGTTCCTCATAAAAAATTCTCCTAATTAAAAAAAATAAATCATCCAAATGAGAATTTAGAAAGTGAAATTATCGTTGATTTAAAATCAACAATTTTATTGTTTTCTAGTGATAATCACGTGGACTATCTGTCTTATATCTTATGATAGATAATTCATAGTTCCACTCAAGTAATTCCTTTAGTTAGAGGATTTATTGATATATATTTTGAGATATTATATGATATGTCTTTGATAAAAATAGAGTGCACTACAACCCCTATAAACTTTCACTCATAAACTCTAGAGGAACTTGCATTTGTTTTGGATTGCTAGTAATGACCTTGTAAAAACTGTGCTACTTTTCATTTTTAAATCTAATTGTGCATTAAATTGTTTNATATATATATTGGAACATCAAGCATTGATTGTTCATCACACTTCTCCTGGATTCATTTGGTTGGGTGGTTGGCCTACATAGATACAGTCAGTTGAGAGATCGACTGTATCTTTACATTAGTCAGGCGATAGTCAATATATTTTTTAGTCATATAGTCAACTAGAAGTTGATGATAATCACATTGTGGATCAACCAACCCAACAATTGAATAGAAGTTGGAGAAATAGTCGGTCGGGTTGAAAATCCTTGTTGGGCTGACTAGACAACATGGATTTGTTGTATTCAAATATAAAAACCAATGATTACATGTGGAAACAATATTCTCAATTACAAGGAAAGTGGTTATACCTTGAGGATATAAAAAACATACCCCATGGGTCATTATAATCAAGCAATAGTACATGTGGATCATGTGTATCAAGATGTTCAATAAGCATTGTTTTGTTCTGATCATAGTGTGCTATGCTTAAGTGTTGTAACATTGTTTTTAGACACCACCTTTGTTTGTTTTGTAATAATTTCCTCCCTAATCCCGAACATGTTATCAAATACAATGGTTTAAGACCTTTTCAATTTGGATCTATTGTGTGATTGACTTTAGATGGTGGTTATCCAATTGGAACTTATTGAAATAGAAATTTTCTATCTAGATATCGAATGTCTTCAAATATTGATCTTGTTATTCTCAAAGGATAAAATTACATAGTATGGTAACCATACATGGAAACCCTACTAAAGAGTAAAGGACTATGGTAGTATACAAAGACTGTGATTACAGATCTAACAAACAACCAAGCGAAGTTAGTTGTTGATAGAAACATAAATGAGGCTATGGGGGTCATCATGACCTATATCTAATGGGATATTTGATTTCACATCAATGTAATCGACTTCCCTCATTAATTCTTGAATAATTTGAAGTACTTGTTCAACAGATTCGAAAAAATCCATGCCTTGCAGTTGGAGAGAAAGTTGATCTCTCTTAATCCTCATCTTTTTGATAGAATAGATGACTATTTGGCATGTTTAAAGGAACCCTAATTGAAATTGGGAGAATGTGGAAAGAATTATCATAAGAAATATGAAAAACACATCACGTTGGTCCTAATGAATTTGAGAACACCATTCGACGTGTTCGTGTCAAATTTATGCACCAATTCAAATACATGAAAGGAATATGGTAAGGAATACACATTTGAAGATTTATATTCCCTTTTGATTATTGATCAACACAAACTACCTAAAGAAGAAAAGGTTGGTGGTAAACACCAAGACCACTTTATCAAGGGAAAAGGGCAATTCAAATTAGAAGGAGAGATTACAGTTTGTTACCTATACATAGAGACTCGGATGCCACGACCAAAAACCGAAGGGGAAAATAGATTCACCCCAACCAAGTCAAAATAATATGTGTCATTATTATGGAAAGACTTGACATGAAGAAAAGGTCTTTTATAAGAAGAGAGATGATTTAAAGGAGAAGGTTAAAATCCTTGAAGGAAACATGTTCATTGTTCACTAACCCACTGATAATTTCACCTTCTAAGTCAGAAATTCTTGAGCCTTTCTATCTCATTCTATGCAAAATGAATGGGTAGTTCACTCTAGGTGCACTCGTCACATGGATAAGGATTATTTCTTGTGCACATAATTGGATCAATCCAAGGAGAGGAATATTTATGTTGCTAATGATTTTGCTATGGATATTGTTGTTCAGGGTATTGTTACTTGTTGACATGGGAGGATTTTCAACATCTATCATGTGCCAAACCTCAATGCAAATATGTTGTCTATTGGTTAGTTGAAATAACTATGTAATGTTGTGGAATTTTGGCTAGATTGGTTCTATGTTCATGATTTGAATAAGGGTCAATCGATTTTCGTTGGATTGTTTCTCGACCAAAAGGATATTTTGTATAAATTGTGTGAAAAGACTAGAGCTAATAGTGAATATACTTCTCATGTTTCTCATACCCATGAGAGAAGTTAAAATTGGAATGAACGACTCAAACACCTGAATTTTCAAGTTTTGCAGTCAATGGAAACTCAGAGCATGGTTATTAGTTTACCTAAAGTGTTTCCCCTTGAAGGAGCCTATAAAGGATGTGTTGTTGGAAAGCATCATTAGGCACCATTTCACTATGGAAAAGCATGGTGATCATAAAACCTCTTGGATATGTTTCACAGTGATGTATGCTACATCAATAGACCTTCCCTCACAGGCGTAAGGTATATTTTGACTTTTATTGATGATATCTCTCATTCCACATGGGTTTATTTTCTGAAGAAAAGGAATCTTGTATTTGAAAAGTTGAAAGTGTTTAGAGCCTTTGTTGAAAAGCAATTTGGACAACCCATCAAATTCCTAAGATAAAAAAAATGGTGGTGAGTATTTAATTTGAACATTTGAAGAATACCTAGTTTGATCTGGTATTCACTAGAAGTGTCCAGTTCCTCACACACCTTAACATAATGACATTGCATAATGCAAGAATTGGTCATTAGTAGAAATGGGTAGATGTATTTTGTAGGCTAAATATCTTCACACTTGCTTCTGGGCTAAAGAAATATAATGTGAAAACTATCTACTCAATCACATATCGACTCGAGTTGTTCCTTTAGTGAATCCATTCAAATAATGGTTTGGAAAGAAGTGTTCAATTAGCCACCTTTATGTATTTGTATGTGTTTCCTAGGATCATATTTTTGATGATTGTAGAAAGGAGTTCGATGCAAAGAGTCATGCTTGCATCATGATGGGATACTGTGAAGAGTCAAAATCCTATAAACTATTTGATCCTATCAAATGATAAATCATTATTAGACGAAATGTATGGTTTGATAAGTGGTCCTCTAGCATAAAGTTGTTGAATGCATCTTATGGATTTTTGTATGATTATCCCTCTGATGTCATTCCCAACTCTAGTTCTCTTATTCTCTTTTTAGGACATTCGACTAGACATTTGAACTATGTTCTTGTTTCAACTAGGCCATTGACCTATGAGTAGATTATTCCATTAATATCTATTTCGCCTGGTCCACCATATCCATCGAATGATATTATTATGACTTATTATCGACCTTCTATAGTGAAAAATTGTTCACATATTTATTGTCTATCCAGATGGGTTTCCAAGAAAATTGAAGTTGTTGGATATGATGTCAATGATATTTCCTCTAGAATACAAACTTGAAGTCAGAAGAAACATGCCAACATTGCATTGATGACTCAAGTACTTCAAATTTATCATCCTATTTCCTAATCATATGCTCAAGGATGACCTGAATAGGAATAGGCTATGTAGAGAGAAATTGATTTTTTATTAAAGAATCACACTTGGGACTTAGTTCCCTAACCATAAGGAAAGAACATTTCCAAGTGTTGATGGTTCTACATGACCAAATTTAACTTCAAATTTTTTGTTGAGTGACATAAAGAATGCATAGTTGCAAAGGGATTTTCTTAATAAGAAGGCATCGACTACACATATACATTTTTCCCTTGTCAAAAATATGAGTTGTATTTGACTAATTCTTTCCCTTACTGTTATAGATTTAATTTCCACCGTATAGGCCAAAGAGGAAGCCATCATAGGATATAGGCCAGAATACATCTCTTTCCCAAGGATTGCCTTTTTTTATATAGATATTTGAGGAGTCTTGGGAGAGGCTTATATATATTCTATATGGCACTATAGGCTTTAATGACGTGAGTTCCTAGGCCTTTTCCATGAATACCCAACACATCCCCTGCCTATCACCTCGTAACTCCTAGATTCTAGAAGTTTAGCAGTGCCTCACATATTGAGCCACTAGTGATAAGAAAGGCCTCATTTATTGTCTACTAGGTGGCCCATGACGATGCCAAAAAGGGATCTAAAATGGGTCACCAATTCTATTATGGGATAAAAATCTCACATGGAACTCACTGGTTGGACAATAATATCTCCCTAGGATATGCCCTTGATCTTAGACAGAAAGGGGTTTAGACTTCTATGGTTTCCTAGATCTAGAGAAAAAAATTTCTTTTATACCAAAGAAAGGTATATTAGCATACCTATAATATAAAGGTTGTTCTTGTGTATCCTGGCTAGTGTAGATATGAAGTTCCAGCTCTAGCTCTTGTCACCTACTTCTTATACAAAAGAAACAAACACTACCAATCTTCTTCTTCCTCTAGTGTTAGAAATAATCAAAATGCCTTAGATGCAATTTGATTTATCATTAATACAATAAAACCCAAACATCTTGCATAATCAACAAACTTTTTTGGGGAAAACCATTGATATATTCATTAACATGAAGAAATTACATTAATTCACACCTTGAACATTAATTCTTTCCTCCTAGTTCCAAGTTCTTGATGCTCCTCCTTAGACTCTTGAGCTTCTCTCCCTATTTTGAAATCATAACAACCCTAGAAATCTTCTCTCTGTATCCTTTATTTGACAAATTCCTATATGATTTTATAATAGATTGGATATAGGCCTCATGACATGTGAAATAGGTGGATACAAGTCACGGATAACTTGATAACATGTGAAGCAATTATAATTCATGTATAGGCTTGATGGCATGTGCTCTAAGAAATTACAAGTCATGCACAAGTTTCATGCTTAATTATGATCTTTTTCCAACCTATTACGAAATTTTTCTCTATTATGAGTTTTTTTGCTCAAGTTTCATGCTCAATTATGATCTTTTTCCATCTCACTATGAACTTTATTTTCAATTATGAGTTTAGTCTCAATTATGAAATAATTCTTATTTCAAAATTATGAAATTGTGACAAAATAATTGTTTCCTTGTGAAATCATTATGAGAATTTTACTCAATTATGTAAATCAAGTATGCTCAGTCTCCTTCATGGTTTAGCAAGCATGAAATAATTACATAAGTAAGATTGGTTCCTTTTCATGTCATTTTACGAGTCCAAAAAAAGAGATAAAAGTATACTTGTGGGGATATAATGAGTGTCTTAATGACATGCTCTTATTTTCCAAGCGCATGGAATGAAACTAAGAAATGAGGAATGAAAATGGTATTGGCAAGTGATATCCACTCTTAGCAGTTGTTCTCTCTCTTAGTAGATGGACGAAAAACATAGGCCAAATAATGCAAGAGGCGGATGGTCTAGGCTATTGCAATAGTGGTAAGTGGGATATGAGAAAACAACAGTGAAATGGTGGGAAGCATGATGCAAGGAGAAAATTGATAGGATACCATTAACCAACAATAAAAATGTTCGAGAACCCCCACATGATATGGCCATGTTGGCAGTGCAACATATTTTTAACTTTTTATATCAAATAAATGATCTATGTAGCTGCCTAACTGGAGTCGTTCATTTTTTTGTTCTTCATAAGCAATTTACGAAATGACATTTGTAAGTTTTCGGTTTTTCCTAGCATTTTTTGTTTTCATGCTTCGTTCATGACTGAAAGAATGAAAACGAAGCATTAAAACTTGCGACTGTGTCACCACTCTATTTGAAAGGTTTATGAAAGACAAAATTGCTCTACAGTTTTCATTAATGAAGCCTTGTTCCTTGCTATGAAGATTATTCTCTTTGTTTTAATTCCTCCAATGTCAAGCATGCTTATGGATTGTTGTTGGTATAAAAAAAGGACCTTTTAATTTGAGCATTGATATGTTTTTATATGGTTCTTAGTCATATGTTTCCTCATCACTAGGTTTTGGTTTACAAGTTTCACTCTCCCAAACTTTATGACCGAACCCACTATGTTGTGCACTCATTTTTATTTTAATGCTCTGGTCGTGGTTTTTACTTTATGAGTGGTGGAAATACGATTACAGTCAGCCCATCATTTCAAATCTTGGTCTCGGGCTTTGCAACACCCCTCACATTCATTTCAAACAATTCCTATATTTTTGTTATGAATTTTTTGCTCATACGCCACAGACTGTTGATGATTTTCGGGCCTAGAGTATACCTCTTGTCTCCTCTTACAAACCCTCCATACGCATTGTTTGGGTGATTTCTTGTAGATGTTGAAATGGCTCCGGTTGTTAGAGTCAAACCTAACGACACTCAGACCTTGCTCCTATGTGATGATGCCAGAGAGGATCTTGAGGGTAACAGTTGGCGCATTTTCCTTGAAAAGTTCTAGGGTTTCAACCTACAGACTTCTCAAGAATTCGCTCTCTCATTCGATGGATGTAGAGCTAAGGTGGGGGACATTCAACTTGAATTCATAGAAGACTTTTTAATCCAAGCAATAAGACTCCCCACGAGCAGGCAGAGGTGGTTCAAGAATGCTAAGGTAGAAGAGGTTCCATGGACTCTCTTATTTACATCTCAGAAGATCAATGGCTATGACAAAGTTATACCAGTATCCTTATTGAAAGCCCGATGGCATGGTCGGCTTGTAGTGTTGAAACAATTTGTCACTTGTGAAGGCCGTTTTGGTTTAGTGTTTGTTTATCACTTGCATCTGCTCATGAATTTCATAGGGTTTCCTTTAAACATGCCTTATTATCTATGGAGGAGCCTTTACAAATTGGCTAAAAGGTATAAAAAGAAACGTTTGGATTCGAGTCGTTTCCACCATGGTTTAATAAGAATTATGCTTGTACATCAATTAAAGTTGTTGAACGATGATTAGGATTCATTTTTAACCAGAAATGGTTTCATTAACCCCAACACTGAAGAGGTTGATAAGCATGTGATTAAGGAAACCATAATCTATCCTACAACGCTCTCCTCATCTACCTAGGCCTATGTTATGGCCACCCACAGTAAGCCTTTACCCAACCCGAAAGTTACTAAGCAGGCCCATGATCAAGTTGCACAACCTAATGACTCTGTCAAAAATTCAAAAAGTCCTACAGGCAAGACGTCTAAAGGTGATGTTGATTTGGGTTTTCAAAATAAGAGAGTTGGAAGGTTGATTTTGAGGAAGCTCTGAAACAAGTCAAACCCTCATGTGAACTCGATCAAGATGATTGAGATCCATGAGAGTTCAGATTCTGAAATTGATAGATTTCTTGCTGAAGAAGACCCTCTTTCTTTTCAAACAGACCTCGATCAACCTTACAACTTCGTAGATAATCTATCGCCTTGTCTGAAACATAGTGAAGGGTTTCCTGGTATTAAATTCGGTAACAAATCTACAGTCCATGTTGGGGACATTCTGGTGCACAACCATGGGAATTCTTGAGTGATTGTCGCACAGCCACGGTGTGAAGCTTGCTTATTCTGGATCGACAAGTACTACACTGATATACCCATTCTACAGTCATAGATAAAATCCCTTAATGACCAAGTCGACCCATTAAAGAATGAAATTCGTAGCCTCCAGTTTGTCATTCAGAAACAAGGGAAACATATGAAAACTACAGGGAATGTGATATTAAAAAATGTTGAGACTGCAACAACAATAATAAATTCTGAGATCATCTGATATGGTTTGATTTTATAGTTAGAGGTAAGATCTCTTTTATCTTGAAATAGGGTTATTCATTAAATAAATTAGATTTCTTTGTTTATTAAATAAATTAGATTATTTTATTGAATAGATTATATTTCATTTAAAAAAAAAATAGACTAGCTACAGAATCAGTAGATTCTGTAGCTAGTCTTTTTCTAATTCGAAATTTGCAAAATTATGGTTAAATATGTATCGAAATTTCTCTATTTTATCTTTTCTTTTCAGGATATCTAGGAGTTCATGGTGACCAAGTAATCTGAAATATGTTTGGGGCTTGTTATCCATGTCTATGATCCTTTTTGTATAAATAGTAATAAACTTTTTTTAGCTTTAGAAGATTTAGTATGATCTGGGTGGTTATATCCCCCTCTCTATTTTTGTAATCAATATTTGATCTCAGAAGATGAGACAGTTACCTTTCTAAAGGCTTTAAAAACTCATTATTTTTTGTAACTAGGACATCCTGGCCTGGGGTTAATTGTGGACAGCTTATACACGAATTTGGACAGAACATATGTTTACATTTATGCTTTAGCTATCTGTAAATATTTTTGTTGTCTATGGTTTGTTTATATTGGTAATTCGATAATTATTGATAGCTTTTGTATTCACTAATTATTATGTCATCAAGATAATTTCTTTCATACAATCCACAATTTTATGCTTCAGTTATATGAAAATAGTGATTGATCATTCAATTCAAATGATAAGGTTTATCTTAATCTTGTTGAATGATTAAAAGCAGGTGTTACAATTAGATTTATCTTATGTATAATCTCCTACAGTAATGAATATCACAGTTATTATCTACATCTTGTCGTACTATCATTAAAATCTAGTAGTCGATGTACTGTTTGGCATTTATTTCAAACAGCGTAAAAATTTCACAGCAGATTTATCTCGTGGACAGACTAGATGGACGATTCATGATCATACAAATGATGGATACATGCTGATCAAATCATTAATAGGTTAGTTTTTTCTCTTTGTTTGTTTGTTTACTTTCGAAACTCTTGTATGTGATCTGGTTTTCACTGTCTACATATTCTTCTTCCATAGTATGTTTGATATTTAATTTTATAGATACATAGAGATAAAAAACAAAAACAAAAGAAATAGTTTATTTTGTTTTCTTTATCTATATTTAATGAAAAGGACCACCTTTTCATTGATTTCCGTGAGTTCAGATTAAAACTCAAAAATTGTATAACATGTACATAGATTAGAGAAACATATCTATTGTGTAAATATTATTTAAAATAGTTATATACATACGTGTACATTTATATATCGGTAATTAGTAATTAGTTAGATATTTCATTCCTTTATTTATTTACTCATTTTTTTTAGGACTTTTAGATTGGCCAATGGAGCCATTAAACCCGTCAAGACGAGTCATACCAAACATCTTGGGTTATTTAGACAACCCTAGACCGGACTCGTTCTTCCAATTGACGGATGATCATTTTCACCCATCAATAGGCTAGAATATAGATGAAGAGAGGAAAATGAGGCTAAATATTCAAGTCATGGCAGGGCTAAAAGAGGGATCCTAGGCCTATAGGAAAATGAAACATGGAAACCAAATGGAAATCAAGGTTCTAACTAGAGTGCCCATGAAGGGTAGGAACTAGAGAACTAGTTATGACATGAAAAAGGAGTGGCTAGTGTCATAATCGGCTGGGTTTGAACCTCATGTATAACCATGACAATATGGACGTTTAATAATGCAAAGGGAAAAATGCAAGGAAAAACCTATCCCTATATTCCATTTTAGAAATATATACCTCAAGTGTAGTGGACATTTCCATCTTCATAAAAAAATTCCCTAGAATCCTATCAAGCAGATGTAAACTACATTCCAAGGTAAAAATGCATAATCAAATCTCAAAAAAGAAAATATTTTTGTATTTTTTGGATATGAAAAACAAAAGCACTCATACCACACACCTATGTACAAGGCACTACACATATTGACAGTTTACACAAATTATATCCCATTGAAAGGCTCATGCCAAGGATCGTTTTCATAATGAATGAAATCATGGGTCAATGTTAGCATCATATGGAACACCATGTTGGTTCCATTCCAAATATAAATGAATTTATGCATACAAATATGCTCATCATGAGTGGTTTCCTGAGCTACAAAATATCCTTGATGGGATCCATCAAGACATGAAGGAAGTATAAAACACAAATCTTTAAGGGAAGGGTTAATAAAGAATTCTCTTGTAAATTTCAAAAAAGAAAAACGAGGTGGAAAAGGATTGATACTAGGGGGTCCACTGGATGCTCGAGAAAATTCCCCCATTCTCGGGTCAAGACACATCATGATAACTCTCATTTATTTTAAATGAGGACAAGATGATTGATGCCTCACCTCATCCTTTGGATTTTCTATGGAAGCCATGACTTCTAGGATGGCCTCTTCTGAAGGAAACTTGAAATCGGTTGAGTGATGTGAACTAAGAGAGTCAACAACCTGTATGGGAGGATTAGGTTGATAACACTCCATATGAGGATGGAATTGGTGACTAGGATCAACATATGTTGATGGGATGACTAGATTGAAAATATTCACCATGATGAGCAGCATGTATGCTCCATATGATTCAACATCTTCAAAACAAGGTACCATGGAAGGATCAACAAACCTAAGGGGTCCAATGGTAGATGAGGAGATCATGTTGATCGGAGAAACATTAGTAGTGAGAGATGGTGAAGGAAGGGGAAATATTCCCAACAACAAAGGATCTTTGAAAGTACTGACACCAACATTGACAAAATACTCCGTGGGATCACCTACATAGGGTACATTTGACCCCACATTCAATCAAAGATATGGGGTACAAAATGAATGATGATCAATTGTAACTATTTTACCCTGGTGAGGGAAGCATAGGATCCTAAATAATAATGATACAAATACAATAATATTGTAGAACCAAGTACACCTGAGTAACAAGTTGTACTCAATATGTGCATCGACAACCTCCACATCAACATAGATAGTATTATCACCTAGTGTGATGGGTAAGCCAGTGAGTATTCCATGAGGCAGAAACATGCGTCCATCGAATGCCTTCAATAGTGTTGAAGACATGTTAAGATGAAGAGATTTATTATCACTAAAAAAATTATCATCATGATACATGTAATGGTTGAAGACAATACCAACACAATACATTAATGAGCACACCTCAAGCATTTACAGAACCTGTTTAGCAAGAAAAACTATGCATATAGTCATTGAACTTCATAAAAAATTTACCAAGGCTTACTCGCACACATCACATGATCCAACACAATGTTTAATGTGAAAATTTCATGTCGCATGTGACTGTCCCCACAAGAACCTGTGCAAATGCTGAAATAGTGCATTAATGCACTTGGTGAGGCCTCAACCACTTCCAGGTCAAAGTGTACCATGAAAAGACAAAAAGATCAACCTAAAATATTTCCTTGGGGCTACTAAAAGGATGGGAATTACCTTCAAAGGGATCCCATTCACACTATTATCAGGGTAAGAAAAATATTGCATTGGTCCTATAAATACATGACCAAGGTGTGCAAACAAGGAGAAGAATTTTTAGTATTTTTATGTTGTTCATTTTGTGTTATAGAAGCCATATTTCTCCTAGAACTCTTTTATTATTCATAACAAGTGTTTCACTTCTCTCCTCTTGAGAAGTCCAACAATAGATTCTTCACCATTGTATTTCCATTTTTATCCATTGTTAGAAGAGAGAAAAATTTGTATTTGGGGGACACAAGAGCCCTCCCAAGGAGGAGGAGGGGATTCATAAATCCCATATTTGTCATCTTGGTGTTCTCAATTTAAAATACCATTCTCCATTGGGTAACCATACTTTGTGTTCAATTTCATGCATCATTTTTTAATGTTTCCTTATTTTAGTTTTCATTGTTTGTTATTCCTATTTTCTTTTATTTCTTTCTTTCTAGCTTGTGGGTTCACTAACCTACTAACCATTGTTCTATATTTCTTTGATAGATTACAAAGGAAATCAAAGGGGTCACTTTTTTCTCACCCTTGTGATTAAAATCCCCAAATTTATTAGTGACCATTATGGGGATTGAAATCCAAATTCCTTCTCATGTAGGCTACTAGAGTTATTATTCTCACTTTTTGGTGTTTGCAAGGTCCAAAACTAGCCTAGCCTACCCTTCATATACTACAATTCACACATGTGATGGTTGATTTCATTTCAAATTTTAGACCCGCATTTTCTCTCGGAGTGCTCGGGTTCGGGTCTAATAGTTGCACATACCATGCAGTTCTTCACACTGTCTACATTCACCAACTATGTACAGTGTGCATTGTGCATGGATATCTCACTGTGTAGCCATGCACAAGTTTTCTCTTTCAAATTGTAATTCTTGTCGATCCCATTTTTACCAAGTAGATTAAGTTTACTTTATGCACTTTTTAAAATCCACAAGAAACAGGTTTTCGATTCATTATTGCATATATACTTATCCACACATGGTAACTTAGGGGGATAAAAATAACATTTTGCATATTTTTTTTCCTTTGTTGCCATGTGGATGGCCTAGTATAGCATTTGAATATTAAAATCATTGGAATATTTGTTTCTTTTGCAATTCATCACACTAAATTGAGACTAGGGAACATTTTAACAATCTTGGAGTATTCTCTTTCCTCGCACCTTAGTGTGACCTTGGAAATACGAAAAATAGATTATTCAAATAATATCCATCTCCCTCTTAAAATTTATCTTTAGGAGAGGCTAATACCTTTTATTTTTCTCATTTTATGCAACTAAATCAAGCATTTTCGGAGAGGCCAATACCTCTTAGTTTTCTTAGGATACTTTCAAATTTTTAGAGTAAACAACCTAGGACATTTAAGGATTTGAAAGGGCCCATACAAGCCCACATGTCTACAATCTAGAGATAGTTTCAAAGCTTTCTTAGATTAGATAACATTCTAGGGAGATTAAATATCAAAAGTAAGGACCCACATGTCCACCATGCTAGTTACCTAAGGATTTTCAATTTTTTGCAACGATTGTTTGTGTAATTAAGTAAGCTAGAGATAAATAGGATTTGTAAAGGACCAAGTGATGTAGACATGTTGAAATTTTGATCACTAACTTGTTGAAAATATTCACTCACCCTCACTTATTGCACATAACATGACCACATATTCGAAAGATTTTTACTAGATACTTGAAACAATAGTATGCTCTTCTCCCTGCACCCATAAACGATCTGGGAGGATCATAAGGGATTCATTTATTAGTGACTAATTTTGGTCAAACCACTTTTAAAACAACGAGGTTGGACCAAGACCCAAAATTCACAACCTACTTTCACATCCTAAAAGAAACCATAAAAAAGACATTTTTTAACCTCCACATGAGGAACACCAAAAGAAAATTGTACTCTAAGTTACGATTTTGGGGATAGGTATCCAAATAACTCCCCATTATATTTTTCTCATTGAAACTTAGAAATTTGAGAAATAGGGTACCAAAATCCTCGCAATCATGCATTCTTATACCATAAGGGAGGGAGACACCCATGAAAGGTTGAAGGCTGAAGTCCAATTGTTTGTTCTTTCCTCCTTAGGTCACCCAACCCTTGGAAAGCATCTAGCCTATGACCAATTTATGAGGCCAAAAATATAAATGTCATGCTTGATTGAGGTAAATTAGTGGCGAATTCTAGGTTTATCTACCCAAGGTGGCAGTTGTGGGATACAATTGCACCTCAACTATATTTTGAAAGGCTATTAGGAAATATCTCTAGTACTTTTAGGATATGCCCCATTCACCCCTCATTACTACTGATTTTTCATCCCTTCACTAGCTTCTCCTCAAGTGGGTTTTGGCCCCATTGTTGAGTGCTTTTTTGGAGGCCCAGTGTTATTTGAGAGGAAGGAAAATAGGTCTATTAGGACATGTGCATTTTATTTTACTCCCCCACGTGGATGAAACCATCAACCATCTTAGATTGTTACTTTCTTTATGTATGATTTCCATATTTGATTACATATAGTTTTAAAATACATTGTTAAGATAGTTTTCAAAGCATTTGTTCCATTATTTCTTATCACCACCACTTGCACACTTTCACATATAGTCTATAACCACAGGGTAACCAAAACATCCCCATCGGTCTCGGTGTTTGAGAAACCTCCCCCCAATTTTGGGCGATGTCCCAAATTTGGCTGACACATCAGCACAACTGTCACGCACACCAATTAGTTCCATGATTCTAGGGTCAACCCTTCTTGGATTTACCTTTCTTGGAACCAATACCCAAAACAACTCACCAACTATTCCTCCACCATAAGGAGGTGAAGGCCAATATTATTCGCAAGGTACAAACTCCCAACATTCCTCACAAGGAATGTCTTCTCAACCACATCATACCATGGCTGGTATGAAATTTTTCATGCCATACCTGGAATCGATTAACATCTCATACTTGACCAAATTTATGAATGATCCCATATTACACAGCCCCACTTGGCTGAATGTCCCCACCAGGTTTCCTTGTCATATCCCCAAATTCGAGGGCAAGCCCAAAGACGACCCAACTAATCACATCATGTATTCTCACTTATGGTTTTCTTCCAATAACATTATGGAATATTCCATTCATATATGACTATTCCAAAGAATTTTCATTGGTCCCTCTACCAAATGGTATGTGGATGAAAAATCCGAGTCCCACTCAACCTTTGAGTCTTTGGAAAAATCCTTCTTATCTTTCTTCCAATTCCTAGTGCGCCATGACACCCTTTTGAAACTTTTATCAAAATTCAAACAAAC
>ML783478.1:309605-320567 GCA_009831015.1 Picea engelmannii | reverse complement strand
CCTAGATATGTCTAGGGCCCCCTGGTTTGTAACCAGGACCCCTGGTTTGTAACCAGGGTGCTCATGCCTGAGGGCATGGGTTGATCCTTGGTCTCTGACCTTGGTGTGAAACTTGATGGTACATGGCCTTCCTTAAAGAAGGGAACAACCACAAGAGGGATAAAGTCTCTTATGCAATGATGATAAAGTAATAGGTTCACCATATGATTTGAAGGAATGAGTAATGCCACCGTGTCAAGCCCTTGGTTGTTTGTTTTGGACCTTTGAGGTTGTTGGTTATCCTTTGTGGGTTTTGTAAAAACCCTTACCCTTGTTGTGGGTCTTGTTTATTTTGTTTGGGGTTTTTGTTTTATTTTTGACGGAAAATTTTAAATGTTAATAATCACATGTTTAAATGTGAAATTTAAACATGTGATTTATATTATTTTTATTTTCCCTCCTACCCTAACCCCAACTATAAAAAGAACCCTCCCCTACTCTTTCTCCCTCACATTCTATTGTGTCTCTAGCTAAAGCGTGGAGCCTCTTAAAGTTGCGGCCTCAGTCTAGCTTGTTGCAGTTCTGTTTTTGGTGGAGGTTTCTTGCTGCTGTCCTATCCCCTATTGTTGTAACCTTACCTTGCTGGTTTCTTTGTGCTGGATGTGTGCCATCTTCTCCTGTGAAGGCAGACGCTGCCTATTGAGGAGGAGCCACTGCCAGAAAGGCAGTCGCTACCTATAGAGGAGGAGGCACTGCCAGAAAGGGTGTCGCTGCCAGCCTTAAGGGTAATGTGTGCAGAGATAAGGGTGCCGCTCCTGTCCTGAAGAGTGTCGCTGCCTGTGGAGAGGTATCGCTGGCTGCCAGGGGTATTTACTGTACCCTTGTTTGTTGTGGGCATCACTTTATATACCTTAGGGTTTTGGTTTTTCTTGTTGGGGTTTGGTTTACTTTTGTGTTGACTATGGTGGCATGAAAGTTCTCTCAATCGGTGGCTATAGATCTTTAATAGATCAGAACCAACCTTTAACTGAGCATAAAACAAAAGACCTATCTTCATTGTGGTTGTGCACTATCTTCAGTGGTAAGGCTACTGCCAGGTATGCTTCTATTTCTGCTTCTGTTGAAAGTTCAGATCTGAGTTATTGTCTTAAGTAATATTCCTTGTTTGCTATTTGAACCACAATCATTTAGAAAAGAAGTCTTGTTTCATTATGATCAGCTGTTACACTTGAAAAGTTCTTCAATACTATTTTCTTCGGAATTGAAATATCGATCTGCTGTTATACTTGGAAGGGTTTTGCATCTCTGTTTGGTCTAAGATTCCTTTTAGATCTGTTTGTAGATCTACTGTTACAAAATTGTTGTTATATGTTTGGGATCTAAGTTCTGTCTATCATTGTTTGAGTTTACTGTTAGTGTATTTGCATAGATCTCTGTTGTCTTATTTAGAGGATTGGAATATCACTGTTAAGATAGGGTTTTCATCTCACTGCTAGAGATCTAGATTTATTGTTTATCTTAAGAGTTCTATTCTACTGTCACTGCCCTATGTGTTGTTCTGTAATTCAGACCTAAAGGAGTTTTGCTTTGAAATTTAAAAGATATTGTTGTTTTCTTCTTACCCTAAAATTCTAACAAACATCACACATTGTCGATGGGTTGATCGGGTCGATGGCCCATACTCACTCATATGTTCATGGATACCCATGTTTTGGGCCACTCAATACCGACCTCCATATGGAAAAAAACCATATTATCCTCCTCCACCACTTCAACCAGTATTCATGGCACCTCCCCCCCACCTTAATGGAATCACATGTACCTGCACCCCCCACTAACCTAGTGCATGTACCACACCTAGGCCCACCACCGACTACATCATATAATACCACCAATAGTGGGGACCCATCCACTTTGTATAATCAGTATGGACCTCCACAAGGTAACCCATACTACCCCTTCTCTGGTCCTCTCAAACCCATTTCCCCACCACATGGACAACAACATGCAAAAGTAAATTTTATTCAACCCTCCCCTCTTCAACAAGTTCAAAATTTTGAACAATTGAACACAACCAACCCCCCCTTATCAACCGAAGAACAATTGGAGAAAGGGAAAGAATAAAAACAAGGGTCAAGGGGGAAACCCCCAACAAACAAATATGCATGATGGGGGAAACCAAAATCAGGCTAACCAAAACCCCCAAAGGGGAAATAACAATGGCCGACCAAGACAAGGAAGAAATAACAATATTCAAACAAACTTTCCTTGAAAATTATGCGGTGAGTATGGTAATTATACTCATCATTTACCCAAAATAGTTGAGTACAAATCGATGAAAGATTCAATGAATACCCAACAACCCCCTACACCACAAGGACCCCCGCAAATTCCCCAAAACCATTTGCAACCTCAAACACCAACAATTCTCCAAAACCTGATTCCCCATCAGGGAGTTATTAACACCCAACATCTACCCATTACTCCATAAGGTTAGATTACATCCACCTCGACATCATTTGTTACCCCTCACATGGGTAACACCCCCTCACACCCAATCTACCTCATGACTGAGGTTCATTCATATAGACTTGGGGGAACCCCTTTGTTGGTGCAATTATATTTAGAATATATTTCCAATCATTAATATTTCAACTAGGTTTCGTAATCAACATAGTTGCTACACTATATGTGTCGGAAATAGGTGATGTTAATCCAATTGCTAAACACATTATTTCTAAATCTAAAACTCCATTTCAATTCAATAAATAATCCCATCTTCAAGGGACAAAAATACTTATATCTAAGAGAATGAAAATCCTTCTATCTTAAATTAAGTTCTATCATTCAAAAATATTGACAGAGAACACACTTGTAAGATTCAACACATTTTTGATACAAAAAAGAGAGTTTCCCACTTATTGGCTCATGAAATATAAAGGAGGGAATCCTATCTTCTTCCTGCAATGCTTAAGACTTTATCATTTCCACACTCAATCAAATGCAGCATATGAACAAACTCAAATGAAGACAGTTTTTGAACATATAATAGATTCTAGGGAAATTTTTAATTCAACGGACTAGGAACAAAAATCCATTTGTCAATCCATGTAATGCAAAATATGAATTATCAGATTACTCTGGTGCTAACACACTTCTACAATTCAAAACAAATAACAAATTCAGAAATCACACTTAAAAAATGTAACTAATTAACCACTACAATTTGTTGAAAGTAAACTAAACAAATCATTTACAGTTTGGTGCACCACACTCATCAAACCTCAATTCACATCTCATTCAAACTGAATATTGGATTATTCTAAGTACAAGATTAAGAACAACTATATTTAAGGTGATTACAAACTAGTACCGACTCACATCACACTAGTACAGGAAGAAGATTCACACTACCATTTTATAGTAATCTCTCCAAGTTGGACCGGTGGGCCCTTACCAATACCAATAGGTAAGATTAAAATATATTCATGGAATAAGAAATTTAAAGAACACAAACGATCAATAAATTCTTCTTCATATTAATTCCCTACAAATAAGTCTAGAACAAAGGTGTGTTCATAAACAAATATTTCAGCGTAATGTTATTCGACTCTCTTCAGTCATGTACATGCCCTTTTTATACGAGAAACAACTTGATACAATCGAGGTAATAGATAATGTAAAAATAAATGCATCAAGTATAATACATGATCTTCTCGTTTTGATAATCACTTCATCCCCATGACACGAAATGAATGAGGATGAAAGAATATCGTATAGAACCAATATTGGTGATCTCAACCATCAATTGAATCCTTGAGCTTATCGAAAGATCCATTGTTGGCTCTCAGTTGAACGAATTCTCTCTACTACCTGTTTTGTAGACCCAGGGTTCATATCTATAAGGGTACCAACAAAGACTAAAACTATAGACCTTTCTAGTAAACCAGAAGGCAACATAGTACACATAGTGCACTACGTAGTCTCACCCGAGATCACTTTTTATGGGTGGCTGTAATACTCAGGTGTTTATAGCCTAGGATTCAGTATGAGATAGGGGATCTTCATTCTGAGCCATTAATTGTGATTTGTATTATGAACTATTGTTATTCTATTTAATACTTTGAACTCGTGGCCTGTGTTCTTGATAACTCAACAACAATTACTCAACAATATAATAACTCATTCATTCATTCTTTTCATACCGCATCTAACTAATAAAAGTATTACAAAGATATTCATGCATTCATCACATTACAAAGGTATTACCGTGCTCCACCCCCTCTTGGGATACGTCCACAAAGATTTGTCTCTTGGCTCTCTTATTATGGAAGTTCTGCAATTCTCGCGCCTCGTGCTTACAACTCTCCTCAGGTGGGTAAGATCTTTGTGAGGTGAACTATATCACACCAGGCTCCATAACCTATGATCTAATCTTCAAAATCTACCTCCTCTCTTCCTATTAGCTCAATTGCTTACAAAAATAGTTCTCTCATAAAAAACATTACATAAAGATAATCAAACTCTACATAAGTAGCGAATCGAACTTCTACCGAACCCTCTATGATACCTGCGTATCTATATTTATATATATTGGGTTCTTCAACCATTTACTCAAAAACCTTACAAAAACCCTAAAAAATATTGTCGTTAGGTATTCCTTCTCTACATGTGTGCGTTTCTTCCTTCCAGCTGTTGCCTTCTTCTTGCATGCGTGTGTGTTGTGCTTCTTGCCATTTGTCGCTTTCCTCCTGCATGATTTCTTTCCCACGATTTCTCTTCTAGCTATCATTCTTATTTGTGCAATATTTCTTCCCCACTTCAACCTACTTCCAACAAGCCCCAAACATGGAGATGTGACTCATCCTGAGTCACCTAATCTTTCTAAGCTTCTTTGATCTCTTCAATGATCACCTGGAATTTTTCCTTTAGCTCTGCTGCTTTTGTTAGTGCCTACATGGTATTCTCCTTAATGGTCTCCACTTCCTGAAGGACCACTTCATTTCTTAGTAGTATTACACATTCTACCTAAGTCTATGCCATCTATGTTCTATCTTCTTTTGCATGTGCGAGTAATTATGCTAACTATTCTTGTAATGGTTCTATTTGATCCTGCCGCTCTTGTTTCTGTGTATGCGCAGTGATACGTTTTGCCTGCATATTCTTCAACTCTTACGTCCCCTTGATGTGTTTTTGGATTGGCATGGTATTTTTCCTCTATTTGAGTTCTTGGATCGCTGCATTGATCCTCTCCTCTTCTGTAATGTCCCCACTTTGGGACATCATCACAGTGTAGAGATTTATGATGAGCAGAGTAGCCAGATGGATGTTATAGTGAGTACAAGGGTATTTGAGAGGTAGTGTGGGTTCCATCTTGTATCGATGATTATATTCCATCATTATGAGCCATTTCACACAGGTTGGCTTTGGTTTCATTGCATTCCAACAATTTCCATGATTTTCACTATTTTAAGCTATAAGTCAATGGAATTCACTGAAGAGGTCATTTTGGGCACATTACTTGGAGGAACCTCTTAGTGTAATAGCTCATTGGAATCGAAAGGATCAACCCTACAGGATGGGATGGCTAGAAGTGACTTTCAGTGGCCAGGGAAGCCACAAGGAGAGATAAGGATCTTTTCAAAGGTAAAAAGGTTAATTAATTAATTAAAGTGATTTAATTAATTAATTAAATATTAATAAAATGAAAATCACTTTGGAGGGACAAGGTGAGCCAAAAAAGTATAAAGGAAAGGAAAGGGCCTCTTCTCATTCATTCATGTATGATCTTATTTTGATTTTTGGCTTCTATCTAGTGAGCCCAATATTGGGGGTTTTGAGGGTTTTGACATAACAAACCCTAGAGGACGATTCGGTGGTGAAAGATTCCACCTATCTTGTCCCAAGCTTGGTCTCGAATATGAAATACTCTCCCACACCATTCTAGTTCCAGATCTACTCAGTTGCAGGAGGATTCTACATCAGTTTAATGTGCAGAGAGAGAGAGGGTGCACCAGTTGAGGGATTCCAGCAAGAGGGGTGCACCATCTTTGGAGAGAGATTCGTTGTAGGAGATTGGCAAGGCCGTTGAGGATTCTATCACTTGGTTTTTCATTGCAGGGCCTTGGACATCAGATCTAGTGCTTTCTGAGATAGTTTTATGGCTCAGATTATTTCTTGAGCAGTGGGGCGAATTGAAGAGAAGGAGGACGTTTTTGAGATCCATATCTAGTCCGTTTGGAGGGGTTACACTTCAGATCTGACCCTGAGACTTTACCTAGTGACTTTCAGTGTCCCGATCTATATTTCTGGAGAGTTTCAGAGCATTTGGAGGCCTCCTTCAGTAGGCCAAATTATCTAGGGTTTTAGTCATCCAGTGCGGCACACCATTCAGTGGGGGATTTAAGATCTATAGAGATTGAGAGGGATCTTGGAGATTCAGTCACCTGGGTTGTTCTTACCATCACCCGATCTATCAGTTGGCATATTTATTAGGGTGATTGGACACTTTTGGTAGCAGGGACGAGTTATCGAGGGTTTCAGCCTTCTATTGGAGCATAGCATTCTTCAGCTGGAGAGTTTGGCATTCAGATCTGCTTGTATTGATCTTCATTTATTATTCATCCTTTGGAGGCATCTTTTGTATTAGCGGGAGCATTTTGTAGTAGCTCTTATCTATTGTCTATCTTCTTGGCCATCTGTTGAGCATTCCAGATTGACATCTTCATTGTAGCAGGTTTCTCTATTTTATGAATAAAGAAGAATTGAGATGTTTTGGCTTGTCTATCTTATTGAATATGGTTGAGGTATGTTCCATGGTTATCTCTTTTTGTTATTTGTTGCATACACACATATAAACACATCTAAAAGGTAGATCATCAAAGTGTTTGACGAAATACCTCACTCATAAAAAGTTTTTAAAAGACACCAAAATAGTGATGATCCTTGCATAATGGCTTGGGATCATTACAGTGTTATCAGAGCTTAAATACTTCAAACCTGAGGGGTCTTTCCTAGGGATAAATGGATTTTTGGAAGGAAATGGAGATTGTTAACAGGATTGAGAAGTGTGAGAGGGAATATGAAAACCTCAATAATTTCAAAGGGATCATAACATTCCAATGGTTCCTATCCTATAAAAATACTAGTTGGAACAAGAAGAAGATTGCACGTTGGTTATGGAAGAGGGAGGAAATCAAAGCAGCCCTTTGGGGTAACCCCACACCCATTAGGAGCAAGCAACTTTGCTACAGTTGCAAGGTGCCTTGGGAACCAGATCATAGGTGTAGGGGTAAGGCTAAGAAGCACACTATTGAGGTGCACCATGACAGTGATGATGGGGTGTGTGTGGATGGAGCGACAGATGTTGATTCAGAGCAGTCGAATGATGACAGTGACTCTTGCACAGGGGCTAGTGATAGTGACTCTACCTCAGAGGATAGTGATGATGACTCTTGCACAGGGGCTAGTGATTCTTGCACGCTTGAGGAGGATGATGACCCTTGTGTAGTGGATAGGCAACTGGATGGATATGATGATAGCACTAGTGTCTCAGCAGACATATCACATACCATTGATGACCTTATGCCTCATCAGAGTGGTGACACTAGTGAGGAGTCACACGTGTTAGCACTTATATATGATGAGCTACCTATGAGGGTTGTGACACATTTGTCACCCTTTCAGACAGCCATGATAGCCACGTCACATGAGGAGATCAGTGGCATGTCAGATGTGATGGATGAGCCTATTGTGAGGGTTGCACACCATGGACATGTAGATCCACTGATCCAGAAGGAGATACAGGGAGTACAAACAAGGGAACTTACACATATAGATCAGCTAGAGGAGATTGAGTCACAGTTATTAGAGACTCCATTAGTTGAGCAGATTGCAGAGGTTGATAGGTTGATGGAGCATTTACTTCCAGAATCGGCTTGTAGTAATGAGGATGCACTCTTTAGTAGTCAGTATGACCATAGCATGTGTCTGGAAATAGCTATATGGGATCCAGGCGCAGATGATAGTAGTAGGTTGAGTTCATAGGAGGATACAACTGCTCACACTGGATATAGTATGACTCATAGGGAGCTAGCAGTTGAGGATGATGTGCAGTTACGTATGGGCAGACCTAGTGGCATAGTAGATAGTAGGTAGTCCAACACTTTATCTTCTGCAGAGAGTGTTGTTAGCGATGGCACTAGTAGTGAGAGGCATGAGGGGGTACCTCAGCATGACCATGATCAGGAGCCACACCACTTAGCAGCACAGTTGAGTGCCAGTGAGGCTATGATCATGGTAGCCGCCAGGCACATTAATGACATGTAGGCACTAATGGACAATTATTGTTGGAGGGCATCCATACAACATGATAGCCTAGATGAGACATTTTCCATAGGTGACTTTCACACTCTCTTAGAGAGAATTTCTGTGATGAGGTCAGACTTCCAATAGTTGTTGACAGATAGGGACTACCTATTGGTGATGAGTGAGATGTATTACCGAGCCTTGAGGGAGAAGGTGTTGGAGATGGTCCAACTCACTCAAGAGTTGGAGAGCACTCGAGGATTCTTGGGAGGCACAAAGACAGGCCCTCAAGAATCAGAGTCTAGATTAGATGAGTCTCTTGAGAAGATTCGTCAGAGGTTCACTTCATCTGTCCTAGTGGACACTTAGATTTATCATTCAGTCACATTGCTAGGAGACGTTGATGATCTAGTAGGGGAGCATCAGATGATGGATGACACTTCCATTTGTCTTTCGAGAGCGGGTGGCCTCCATGTAGAGGTTGATGCAGCAGTACGCCTAGGATCTATGAGACAACATGAGTCTATGGGGGGTGACATGGGTATGTCGGAGCATACAGTGATGAGTGATAGCTCACATAGACATGCCGAGATGTACGGTGGGATTCAGAGGGGTATAGTACCTTGCAGGGAGGAGACTGTTGAGCTGGATATATAACATATGAATCAACATTTAATTGTCAACCCGAGAAGGTAGACTTAGAGGAACCAGCACAGGAAATGCAGGGTTAAAGAGGGGGTTTAAAGGATGCCAAACTAATCTCTGAACTGCTAAAAGAAACTTGTTGGAAGAAGCTACTGTACTTTACTTTGTTCGGCACTACTCTGTACTGACTTGTACTCGTTCTGCACTACTTGGTACTACTCTGTACTAAGTTCATAAAACTGTTCTGTATTAATATGCATGTAAAAGGTCTACTGCACACTGATGACTGAAAACAACTACTTATTACTCCACACAACTCAGCAACCTTCTATTTTATAATGCAATGAAACTCTCTATTGTAATTAAATGAGACTTCTCTATCTCATGAGATATCCAGGCTAGTTCCTGAATGTTAAGCAGTCTGAATTTGAAAACTGAAAGAAATGAAATCAATGGCTGAAAAGATAACATCTAAACTTGAACCTTGAAATGCTAAACCCTCTGTTGCAATCGAATGAAATGCTATTTCTGTTCTATTTAAACCAATGAGAAAAAGGCTGAAAGATGATGTTCAAATCTGAAGATGGAGTCTACTGTAAATGCAATATACACATCTTTGTTTCTATCGAAGGGGGCCCTTCCTTCTCTGTCAATAGGCCGTTCTTTAAATTAACGCATACTGAAAACGAATAACTCACAACAAACTTGCAAACAACAGAAGTCGAATTAATGGAACTCTTAACTATTTTATTGAAAATAAGAACAATACAAATGCTTGGAGATTCGATCTCTGTTCTATTCTCCTATATAGTCTATGCTCCGTCCATCTCCCCCCTATTTCTCGAGCATAGCAGCTATGTATATAACGTTTCATATCCCCCACAATGCATGTCTTTGCACCCTGGATAAACAAGTAGTTACAAAACAGTTTTAAGAGTATCACCGGAGAATGAGACACATTTTACATACCCAATCGATTTAAGATTGCCTTTACCCGTGTCTCTTGATAAGCATGATTACATGTGCAACCGAATGCTTATTCGCCCCTTAAGATAGACGATACCATTAAGTTTGCAACCGATTCTTGAATTCCCTAATCTCATGACACGAAGGAAATACATTTAGTAAAATAAACATGCGTGGAAATAATTTTGGACCTTTTACGCTGATGAAATTGGCCTGGCACTCATTAGCAATAGATTTTGCAAGCAGAGTCTTTCCACAACCTGGTGGCTTGTAAAAGAGCACACTCGACAAAAATTCCACGCAGGGCAGATGGGTTACTGGAGCTTAACGCAGTCTAGAAATGCTCATTGGTAACAAACATAGAATTGAGGATTTCAACATCGATAGTCTCTAAGTAAATAACATCCATTTTTCCTGATGCACTATAACGCAGCCTCAGTGCACAGAGCTGCGAGATCAGCTCCAACATATCCATGCGTATCCTTCTGTCTTCATAACTACTGGAAAAATACAAATCCTTTAAAACAATCATGTTCTCAAGAGCACATAATGAATACAAATAGAGTATGCACGAAGACACTCAAAATATAATCACTGCATTTCTCCCCGATTCAAGATTTCCCAGTTACTGTACTTTTCGTTTCCATAATAAAATCATTTTGCCCCTGTTACTTGAATATTGTACTTGCAATTCATTCAACATATTTAGAAATACTCATATTCTTTGTATGGATATGAAGGATTTCCAATCGTCCCACTTCATTGGGAACTTCAATATCAATTTCCCTATCAAACCTTCCAAACCTTCTAAGAGCTGGGTAAATTTAGCAGCTTTGTTGATATCTTCACTGGGTGCGAGCTGGTACCTAGTACTGGTAAGTTTTGTTTAGTATCAACATTATGTTAAAGAGACAAATATCCTAGGAATGGTGCTCAGCATTTAAACTCTTGATGGCCACGTCCAGAACCCAGGAAAACAAATAGCTTAACCAATGCACAAATTGGTATGCACAATATGTCATTTCAGTGACATTCTATTTGTCCATTCAGGCTCATCACGACAAG
>ML783478.1:244967-302886 GCA_009831015.1 Picea engelmannii | reverse complement strand
GTGTGTTGGGTGGTCAATTGTCCTTGTACAGATTTAGTCGGCTCCCATTAATCATTCTTATGAGGTCTGTGCCTAATAAATCTCTTAATTGTACATCTCAACCATTTGTTACAAATTTGACCTCATATGGTCCTAACCAATGCATTCTCATCTTTCCTAGGTGTTGAAATGATTTGTTGTCATAGAGAAATACTAGATCTCCTTCTGTTAAAGTCTTCTTATTAATGTGTCGATCGTTCCATGCTTTTTCTTTGGCCTTCTGCACTTGTTGATGGAATCTTGCCAGGATTCGGTCTTCCTCCATTGCTAACAATTGATTCAGTATTTCCTGTATTATGTCGTGTTCTGTCATTTGTGTGATAGCGGCTACGTGTAAGCTGGGTACTAAACATTCTAATGGCACTACTACTTCTTGGTCATAGACGAGTTTGAATGGTGTGTTCCCTGTCAAATTTTTGCATGTCATCCTACACGCCCATAATATTGCTGGTACTTTGAGGTCCCAGTCGTCTCTGTTGACGTTATAGATATTTGTCAGTGCATTCTCTAGAATTTTGTTAAAGGCCTCTACTGTGCCATTCACCTGTGGGTGATATGGTGTGCTTCTCTAGTGGTGAACTTCAAATTCCTTGAGGATCGGGCGGATGGTGCTATTTATGAAATGTGTACCTTGGTCATTCATCAAAACTCTTGGGCACCCAAACCTAGTAATTACTTGTCCGAATAAGAAGTGTGTAGTGGTCTCTGTGTTGCAGTCTTTTACTAGTGTGGCTTATGCCCATATTCTTAGGTATTTCGTTGCAGTGATGATGTATATTTCCCCTGTTCTCTTGGATGGTGGGTTAATCAGTCCCACAACATCTATTGCCTATTTATCAAATGAATTTAATGTCACTTGTGGTCATAGCAACATCTTGTCCCTTTTGTTGGGTTTTCCTACCCTTTGATAGACATCGCATCTCTGACAGTACCGTTTCGAGTCTCTGTGAATGGTTGGCCACCATAATCCTACGCGGAGTACCTTCTGCATGGTAGATTTTCCTGTGTAGTGTCTTCTTGCCAATCCCTTGTGGGATTCTACTAAAATTCTTGGTCGTTCGTGCTCCAACACGTACCTTTGTAGAATGCTATCTCCACCCATTTTATAAAGATGTCCTATGAGAAATTGATAGTCGAATGTGCAAACTACCAGGTTCTTCTTATGTGCAGTCGTATAATCTTGCGGTGCGACACTTGTGCTCAAGTATTGGATGATCTTTGTAAAGTAGTCATCAATAATATGTACGAAAAATAGTTGTGTATCCATAAAATTGTCTTCTAAGTTCGTGGGTTCTTCTCCATTTGTGACCCATGATAGGTGGCCAGGTTCTGCATTTATATTTCTTGGTTTAACGATTACTTCGAAGTCAAATTCCTAAAATAACAGTAACCATCGACAGATTCTTCCCCCCAACACTGGCTTGTTGACTAGGTATTTTAGGGATGAGTGATCTGTAAACATCTTAAAATGCTTTTCCAATAGGTAGTGTCTGTTAGAAAAATAGGACCGTGGAGAAATAAAATAAAACAAATTTGGAAACAAAACACAGAATATGCACAATACAATAGAGACACAGGTTTACGTGGTTCACCCATTGTTGGCTACGTCCACCAGAGAAATTGCCAGGTCCTTCCTTTATTATTATCCAACATATGAAGGGATACAACCTACAACAAACCCACTGTAACTTCCTCTTCTTTCTCTCACAGTCTCCTATCTCAGAATATAATATTCACCATCAATCATAGATGCAATACATTTCCCTCATAAAAGAGGGTTGCCTTCTAGAGAAAAAAACCCTAACATAATCTATATCGTTAGATATGTGACCTTATAATGAACGGTCCAGATTTACAATGAAATTACAATATACATTCACAAGGAAATGTTTCCTTCATATGGGGTACCCCCCCTCTGCACTCCCCCCTGGACCTCGCAGAGGGGGTACACCCCCTCTGCACTCCCCCGCATGGAAGAGTGTACATACTTCTAGGGTGTAAATACCTTATGGGGTATAACCACGATTGAAAGTAAAAGACCTTTGAATCAGGAAGATAATCAAGCTCCACAACCAACAATCTCCCACTTGGAGACTGATCTCAACAACTCCACCGCTGCTCTATATGATAGACTTTGAACCTTCTTGGACCTGGAAAATTTCTCATCTTCATCTTCATTCTTGATGACCAACCGAAACTAAGCAGGAACTCAATTTCTCCCTGGTTACTCCCTTTGTTAACATGTCTGCAGGATTCTGGCTAGTGTGTATCTTTTCCAACTTCAAATGTCCATCTTCCAAGGTGGATCGTATGAAGTGGTACCTCAAATGTATATGCTTAGTATTTGAATGGAAGGCTGAGTTCTTTGCAATATGAATGGCACTCTCACTGTCACAGTACAACCTGCTATTCTCTTGCTTCTTTCCCAATTCCTCCATAAACCTCTGTAACCAAATCATATCTTTACTAGCCTCTGTAGCAGCAACATACTCTGCCTCTGTTGTTGAAAGTGCAACAACCTTTTGTAGTTTTTAAATACAACTTACTGTTGGTCCACCTATAGTAAACACATACCCTGTGGTACTCCTCCTACTATCTTTATCACCTGCCATATCTGAATCAACATATCCTTGTAGAATAGTTTCTGAACCTCCAAAACATAATGCATGATTAGAAATACCTCTCGAGTATCTGAGAATCCACTTTACTGACTTCCAATGTTCTTTACCTGGATTGTTCATATATCTGCTCACAACTCCCACTGCATGTGCAATATCTGGTCTTGTGCAAACCATTGCATAGATCAAGCTGCCAACTGTTGATGACTAAGGGACCCTGGACATGTATGATATCTCCTCTTGTGTCTTGGGACACATTTCCTTAGTTAATTTGAAATGGCTAGCCAAAGTTGTACTAACTGGTTTTGCATTCTTCATTCTAAACCTCTCCAACTCCTTCTTTGTGTAATCACCCTGAGACAATGTCAGTTTGTGATTTTTCCTGTCTCTTCTTATTCTCATACCAAGGATTTTCTTTGCAACACCCAAATCCTTCATCGCAAAAGAATTGGATAATTTCTTATTGATCACATTTATATCTTTCATATTAGACCCTACAACAATCATGTCATCTACATACAATAACAAGATAATAAAGCTTCCATTTTCTAGCTTTTTAGAATAAACACAGTGATCAGAATGGCATCTACTATAACCTTGTTCTATCATAAACCTGTCAAACTTTAGATACCACTGCCTTGGAGCTTGTTTTAGGCCATATAAGCTCTTCTTCAACCTACATACCAAATTCTCCTTCCCTTTGACCTCATACCCCTGTGGCTGCTGCATATAAATCTCTTCCTCCAAATCCCCATGGAGAAAAGTTGTTTTTACATCTAACTGTTCAAGGTGCAAATTTTCTACTGCCACAAGACTTAAAATAGTTCTAGTTGAATTCATTTTAACAACAAGAGAAAATATTTCATCAAAATCTATACCTTTCTTTTGTGCAAACCCCTTTACAACAAGTCTAGCCTTGTACCATTTTTCTCCTCCATCGTCTTCCTTCAACTTGTAAACCCATTTATTTTTCAATGTTTTTTTTCCGCAGGCAACTAAACCAAGTCCCAAGTATGGTTATTTACCAAGGAATCCATTTCCTCTTTCATGCCTTGCTCCCACGTACTTTTGGTGTCTACCTGCATTGCCTCTTCATAACATTCTGGTTCACCAGAATCAGTGAACAATAAATAATACAATGAAGGAGAGTATCGTTCAGGGGGTATACTTAACCTGTTAGATTTTCTAACAACACTTGCACGTGTTTGAGGTACCTGTTGCTCCTGTTGTTGTACATTTTGATTTTGTAGTTCCTTTGGAATTTCTTTTTCAGTGATCTCATCAAGCACTATGTATTCTTGTTTTTCTTTTTCCTGTTTCTTTCCCTGCAACTGATATTTGTACATGACCTTCTCATTGAATATGACATCTCTACTCCTAATAATTTTGCTATTTTCATAATCCCATAAGCGATAACCAAAATCATTAATACTGTATCCAATAAAGGTACTCTTCTTGGATTTAGACTCAAGCTTTGTTCTATTTTCTTTATCAATATGGACAAATGCTTCACAACTAAAAGTTTTCAAAAAAGAATAGTTTACCTTTTTTCCTGTCCATTCCTCCTCTGGAATTATACCATCCAAAGAGCTTGAAGGTCCTTTTTTAATTAAGTAAAAAACAATATCTATAGCATCTGCCCAGAACTGTAAGGGAAAACTAGCATGCAATCTCATACTCCTTGTATGCTCCATGATTGTTGTGTTCATCCTTTCTGACACACCATTTTCTTATGGTGTTCTTGGAACTGTCTTCTCTCTACGAATCCCATGGTATGAACAGTAATCATCAAATTCCTTTCTACAATATTCACCTCCATTATCTGATCTGAGACACTTCAAATTTTTTCCTGTCTCATTCTCAACCAAAGATTTCCATTTCTTAAAAGTATCAAAAACATCAGTTTTTTGTCGAATGCAATAAACCCAAGTTTTTCTAGTTGCATCATCAATAAAATTAATATAGTAATGAGAGCCACCAAGAGATGATACCTGATATGGTCCCCATACATCTGTATGCACAAGCTCTAACCTTTCACTCTTCTTTTCTTTTCCGACTCTGAGAAATCTGACTCTCTTATGTTTTCCATAAGCACAATGCTCACAGAAGTCCAAATCAATTTGTTTAAGATATGGCAACAAATTTATTTTGTGAAGTATCTGCATCCCCTTCTCACTCAACTGTCGAAGCCTATAATGCCACAGTGTTGTATCCACTCCTGTAGAGGCTAAAGAGATAGAAGAGTTAGTATTATCAGTACATAAATACAATGTACCTACCTTCTCTCCTTTCACTATCAACAATGATCCTTTGATGACCTTCCACATCCTATCTAAAAATATGGATATACAACCTTTGCTTGCAAACTTCCCTATTAAAATTAGATTTTTCCTTAAATCTGGAACAAGTCTTACCTCTTTCAACAACCATTGGTTTCCATTGCGTTGCTTTATTTTTACCTTTCCCATTCCAACAATTTTGCATGGTGCATCGTCACCCAAATGAACCTGTCCAAAATCACCTTGAACATAATCTAGAAAATGTTTCCTATGGGGTGTGGCATGAAATGAAGCCCCTGAATCTACTACCCAAGACTCAAAAATATTATCTACAGAAAGAATCAAAGCATCTTGTAACACATCACCTGTTACATTTGCTTCCCGATTTCTCTCCTGGTGTCCATCTCTTTGTTTTTTTGGAGCTTTGCAGTCTTTCTTCAGATGTCCTTTCTTCCCACAATTCCAACACTCTATATTTCCAAGTCTGGATTTGGATCTGCCCTTCCTATAATTCCCACAGTTCCCGAACCCTTTCCTCTATCCTTTTGTCTTCCCCTATTCTCCATGTTCAATGCATTTCCTAATGTCTCACCTGTGCTTTTCCGTCGCATTTCCTCACTAAGGATAACACCAACAACATCATCAAATTTTAAAGTATTTGAACCAGAGACAGAGTTAATTACATCCCTGACCAAGCTGTTCCAACTTTCTGGCAATGAGCACAATATTAGAAGAGCCTTGACCTCATCATCAAAGTCCACTTTTATAGAACTTAGTTGATTAGTAACCGTATTAAAATCATTTAAATGATTTGCAACAGACCCACCTTCCAACATCTTCATATTAAATAATCTCTTCATTAGAAATACCTTATTGGATGTCGAGGGTTTTTCATACAATTTGGCCAATGCGTCCATCAAAGCCTTCATTGCCTTTTCTTTGGAAATATTGAAAGCCATCGATACTGCTAGGCTCATTCGTATCATTCCTAGAGCCTTTCTTTCAAGAATCTCCCATTCTTTGTCCTTCGTAGCTGTCGGCTTCTTTTCTATTCTTCCCAATGGTAGGAATAGATCCTTCTAATATAAATAGTCTTCCATTTGCATCTTCCATAACTGGTACTTTTGGCCATTAAATTTCTTGACCCTAAACTTTCCATCTTCTGACATTGCTCCCACTCGAACCAGGAACCCTCTTTTCCTACAAGTTACCTTTCTCTCTAATACCAGTTGTTAGAAAAATAGGACCATGGAGAAATAAAATAAAACAAATGCAGAAACAAAACACAGAAGATACACAATACAATAGAGACACATATTTACGTGGTTCACCCAGTGTGGGCTACGTCCACCAGAGAAATTGCCAGGTCCTTCCTTTATTATTATCAAGCATATTAAGAGATACAACCTACAACAAACCCATTGTAACTTCCTCTTATTTCTCTCACAGTCTCCTATCTCAGAATACAATATTCGCCATCAATCATAGACATAATACATTTCCCTCATAAAAGAGGGTTGCCTTCTAGGGAAAAAAACCCTAACATAATCTCTATCATTAGATCTGCGACCTTCTAATGAATGGTCCATATTTATAATGAAATTACAATATACATTTACAAGCCAATTTTTCCTTCAGGGGCTTCACCCCCGAACCCCCCCTGGCGGCCCGCTTTCCCCCAACCAGGGGAATATCCCTCTCGGACCCTGCAGAGGGGGTACCCCCCCTCTTCACTCCCCCGTGTGGAAGAGTGTACATACTTCTGGGGTTTAAATACTTCATGGGGTATAAACACGGCTGAAAGTAAAAGACCTATAAATCAGGAAGATGATCAGGCTCCACAACCAACAATGTCTGACCTTCTGAAGTGCATAAACCATAGCTAGGCCTTCTCTTTCTTTTGTGTTATAGTTCTATTCCAAATTGGATAGTTTTCTTCTTTCGAATGCTATTGGTTGATCCAAGTCTCCTACTCCTAGATGCACCAAGATCGCTCCAAGTTCTATCATTAATGCATCTACATGCACATGGAATGTCTTTCCCTAGTCCAGAAATACTAATATCGGTAAAGTGACCATATTCTCCTTTAGGGTATCCAGACCATGTTGACACTCATCGTTCCATTGGTACTTTGTATCCTTCCTTATCCATTTTTCCATTGGTGTTGTGATCTGCGCATATCCTTTGATGAATTTTTGATAGTATCCTCTGTGTCTTGATGTCACTCATAGATGACAGGCTATTTTAGGCGCTAGTAAATTAACGATGACTGTGATATTTGTCGGATCAAAAAATAGTCTTTGTTTGCATACTATATGGCCTAATAATATCCCAAAAGGTGTTCCAAATATACATTTCTTTATGTTTAGTGATATCTAACACTGTCTGCATCATTCTAGCATCAAGCTTAAAACTTCCACATGGTTTTTCAACAGACTATATACTGTCTAGTCGTCCAGGTACACTTCGAGAAACTGATGGATGAATTCTTTAAATGTTGCGATCACCACTTTGGAAAATATTGATGGTGCATTCTTAAGTCCAAATGGCATGAGTGTATATTGGTAAGATCCCCATTCCGTCATGAACATGGTCTTGTATCTGTCCTCCTGTGCTATCTTAATCCGATGGTAGCCTGAGAATCCATCAGTGAGTGAGTAAAATTCATGTCCCCTGACATTCTCTAACACTTCATCCGTGAACGGTGTAGAGAATGGGTCGTGTAGGCATGCATCATTCAATTTCCTCAAGTCAATGCATATCTTAAATCCCTCTGCCTTGTTTCTTGTCCTGTATGATCATCGAGCTTATCCATTTGGATTCCTCGACTGGTTCGATTATACCGGATTCAAGCATTCGATCGATCTCCTCTTTAAATTTGTGTTTATATATGGGATTCAGTCTATATGGTCATTGTCTAATCATTCTCGCTTCGGGTCTGAGAGGTATATTCATCTCTCCCAGTTCTCTTGTTATACCCTTCATCTCTGTAAATTTTGTAGGAAATAAGTCGTTGTACTCGAGCAACAACTCTGTAATTCTTTCTATTGTTAGCTCATCCCAGTAGTCTTCAATGCTATCCATTTTGGGATGTTCGGTTGTTCTGATGTTTAATTTCTTTACCTTCATTGGTGGGGAAATAACTTCATATTATATAGGTGTTCCCTTCACATCTCTTTCTCCTTCTACTTCTTCAATCTGAATTTTGCGCGGGTCATCTTCGTCTGGTACTTACTCATGTACCTGGTAACATGATAGTAGTTCCTTGAGTGTCTTCTTATTTCATTTTTTCTCTTCGGTAATAAGTTCTATTTTTAGTTCTTTAATGAATATGACTCCTCTAATATGTTTTAGGGCTGCATCTATGTTGTGGTTCTCGTGCTTGAATGAGAAAGTGATGGTAAAGTTCTGTTGCAATGTCGCCCATGTTGTAGTTCTTGATTGGTATACCAGTTCGTTGGTATGCCTTCTAATGTGTGAATGAAGTGGTGAGGCCATTCCTCTGGTGGGGTCATTTTCCACATTGTTTCTCATTCCTCCAAGTGCTTCATTGATGTCCCTGGTTCTTCATATCTCCATTGTTTATTGTTTTTCTATTCTGTGTCGAACCTTATGTGCAATAGCCTCTTAAATTGGTACCAGTTTGTGATAGTCTCCTTGTGTGCGCCCCAACATATCGTGGGTGTGGCCTTGAGTGCTAAATCTAGTGTTGGTAGCCTCTGGTTCTCTAGTACTTTGTCTTCATATTGTGTCAATAATGTTTCCAAATGATTTAGTCCATGGAAATTAGGTGGTTCTTTGAGTTTTGTACCTATCCATTGTACTACGTGGTCTATTCTTGCACATCTTCTCGTGGATACTTCGTGTAGTCTTTGTTGACAATTCTCTAATCCAATGTCTGAATCTGTTGTGCATGAAGTAATACTACACCAACTGAGTACGCCATCTGCAGTTGGGTTTACATAATCCTCCTTGTGCACAGTTGTTCTATACAACTAGCCGATTTCCTCTAAGTCCAAGCAAGTGGGTTCTACGAACCTCTCCCCTTATGATGGATCTAGTGGTTCTATCACCCTGTAATCTCCGGATTCAAATGTCATTTTCCTAGTCTTCAAGTTAATTATGGTCTAGTTTTCAAATACCCAATCCGGACCGAGTAGCGTCGGGTATAGTGTTGTTCCATACACTATTTCAATGACTTCAAAATCTTCTTTAGTGCGTACACCATCAAGATCTATTGTTACTCCTTTTAGTCTCTTGATTGGTAGGACTCTATGTTGATTGGCTAGTTTTAGTTGGACATTTGAATATCCCAATGTTGGCTCTCCCATGCATTGCCAGGTTTTCCTGGCTAGCACATTCACTTCGGATACTAGGTCCAGTATGATGTCTCCCATATTGAAATCTCCAATGTTAGCATTCAATATAAATTCCCTACTTGTTCTTCTTCTTGTGTGTAGATGATTGACAATTTTTGGTTCTAGATTTTGTTTTGTCTCATTGCTACATTTCTCTAGGATGTTTTGCAATATTTGCATAGATGAAGGATCACTTAACATTTTGATGCATGTCTATAAAACATCTTGTATGATACTTACTTTTCCCTTGGGTGGCATTCCTTTGGTATGATCCAATGATGGAGGAATTTCGTATTCTGGGGCTTCATGGGCTAGTTGCGTAGTGGAAGTCTAGACTATGTCCATCTTCTAAAATTCTTGTCTAGCTTCCTTAAAAGTCTCCTTTCCTTTGGGTGCGTCGAATTGCTTCCTTGGTTCAGTGTTCTTATTTACCCACTAGTTCTATGCAGGTTCTTTTCGGACTATGTCGTTTCCTATCTTCATTCCTCCAAGGGTGATTATGTTGACTGTTTCGTCCATCCTCCCTTGCTTTGGCTGAAATCCATTGAACATTCTGATTGCTCTGGTTCCTCTTTTCCTGGATCTTTACTAATATTGTCAGGCATTCCTCTGTCTCATGGTCCGATGCGCGACAGTACAAACAAGTTGTTGGTGGCAGTGGGAATTCCCATGCATAATGTCTCGGTTGCTAGAAATTGTGACATGTGACTGGTCCTCTACCACACATGAAACCTCCTCCAGCTCGTCCTCCTCCTCGATAGCCTACTCGGTCCCCTCTCGATGCGTTGTATTGTGGTGCCTGATTATACTGCGCGGTATAATACTGGGGTTGCACTGGGTTGTACTACGACTATGTGTTGTTGTATGGTTGTTGCACAATGTTGTACTACTGCTGCACATGGTTGTATAGAGTTGGGGCTTGATTTAACTGTGGCATTTCTTGCCTAGTCATCATTTTCACTTGTACCCTATAGGTGTCTGATGTTCTCTCCCACATTAGCTCCATGGTTCTACAATCTGTGTCATCATGGCCTACTGACTTACAAAAAGTGCAGTAAGAATTATTTGGAACTATCTGGTACTTCTGCATCATCGTTCAATGATAAGGGTCATTACCCGGTTTCTTGTATATCTCACACCATAATCCTCCCTGTGGTAGTGGGTTTGGCATTCTTGTTTCCATATACTACGCGAATGTTGGACATTCGTTCTTATGGTGTCCTTTTGTCCTACATGTGGTGTGCCAAACGACTTCTCGTTTTTCCTTGTTCTTATTATGATTCAACTAAAATGTTGGGTTCTTCAAATCGTCCTTCAATTCTTTGATAGATGGGTCCGTCTGTTGGCACTGGTTCTCTTCCAGCTGCAAGGTTTCCTATAGAGCCTCGGCCTACATTTGAAACTTATGCTATTGTAAGGGATATTTTAGGTGTGGGAGTAGTGCATTGAAAAATAGATGCCGGTGCTACATCTCAGTCATAAGGTATTTTACCTTCCCCTTCAATCACTTGAAACTCTGGTCAATCTCCCATACAAACTCTCCTAGTTTCTGTCTGATTTCAATCATTTCGTTCATGTATTGATCCTCTGATCTTGGCTTCTACAACTCATTAATAAGTATATTCTTAATGTATTCCAGTGTCCTCTTCATCCCAAGGGCATTGTTCATGTCTAATCTCATGTAACGGTCTAGTGTGCGGTCTCTCAGCATGATCACTAGCTGTGCAAGTTTGGTATCTTCATCCATGATCTGTTTTTCCTCCTAGATATTTGCACAAATGAACAAGTGCTTCTCATGGGCCTATGCTGCTTCTCCTCAAAATTATGGTAATTGGATCGTGGGGTCATGTCCTTCCATTCTAAACACTAAATTTCTACCTTCGCCACGCGGTGTAGATACTTGACTAGTGATGCTTGAACTGACTGCTCTAGTTGTTGCTCCTACGGTAGATTTACTTCTTGCTATCGGACTTCCTCCAAAATTCGGTTGTCTAAACGATGGTGTTCTCTTTGGTGTATTGGTTTCACATGGGTTTATCGGTTCCACACTGACATTAATACAAAAAAGATGGCTAACTTCTCCTCCTATTCTTGGGCCTCTTGTTTTCCTCTCATAGGTTGTGCGCAGGATTTCCTCAATCTTCTCCATAGCCCAGATATCTTCTACCTCTTCTTCATCTCTTTCCAATCCCTCCCTTACAACTACGAATATTTTCTTAGTATTCATCTTATATTGGTGGGGTACTCCACTATGTGTTGTTCCTGGTGATGCCAAGATCCACTTAAGTTGGTCTTCATCCATCAAGATCAGGTCCAATAATTCCTCCTCCTTCTTTCCTTTAGCCTCACCTTCATCAATTTATCCTTCCTTTGTCGGTGCTTTCCCCCTTCCCCCATGCACACAAGGAAGTCTAGATGTCTACTTCCATTGTCATTACACCTTTGTTATATAGTAGTATTTTAATAGAAGTCTACAGTGATTGAATGCACCTTCCGTGGGGTCTGCGTAGAAATTCTTTCTCTACCACGCTGTATGACTTCACTGTGTCAACTGCAAGCTCTGTGATGAAGCCTGCCACAATACTATCAAGCTAGAAGTCGACTACAAGGGTGATTTTTTTGTTCACATGTTGTAACTGCTCAATCAGTATTGGGGTCCAATCTAGATGTCGAATCCGGTTCGTCACATGGTTATCTTTCAACCTTAATATCCACTCCTGCAGTAGGTCGGGAAAATCACAGAAAAATACTTCGTGTAAATCAGTAAACACGTATTTATCCAGATATTTATGTGGTGTGAGGCTAGGATTTCTGTTGTCCTTTTGGGCAAACTCTAGTTCTTTAGTTCTCAATCAACCTTCAATTTCTTCTTTCATGGGGTTCCACGGTCTCAACATTCCCTTCTAGTTGATCAACGGTCTTGTGGGTTTTCTCATTCTGATCTCATTCATATTATCTCATCTATTCAGTCCTCTCTTGTTCCTCTTACAACGAAAATGAAACCATTTGTTGTCTGTTAGCTAAACAACTTCTCTCTACTACCTGCTTCGTAGACATAGGTTTTATATCTATAAGGGTACCAACAAAGCCTAAAACTATTGGCCCTTCTAGTAAACCATAAGGAAACACAATACACAGAGTGCACTGTGTAGTCTCACCAGAGATAGATTTTTATGGGTGGTTGTAATACTCAGGTGTTTACAACCTAGGATTGAGTATGAGATAGGGGATCTTCATTCTGAGCCATTAATTGTGTTTTTTATTACGAACTATTGTTATTCCGTTTAATACTTTGACCTTGTGGCCTCTGTTCTTGATAACTCAACAACAATTACTCAACAATATAATAACTCATTCATTAATTCTTTTCATACCGCATCTAACTAATAAAAGTATTACAAAGATATGCATGCATTCATCACATTACATAGGTACTACCATGGTTCACCCCCTCCTGGGCTATGTCCACAAATATTTGTCACTTGGCTCTCTTATTATGGCGGTTCTGCAATTATCACGCCTCGCGCTTACAACTCTCCTTAGGTGGGTAAGATCTTTGTGAGGCGAACTAGATCACACCAGGCTCCACAACATGTGATCTAATCTTCAGAATCTACCTCCTCTCTTCCTCTTATCTCAATTACTTACAAAAATAGTTCTCTCATCAAAATAATTACATAAATATAATCAGACTCTACATAGGTTGCGAACCAAACTTCTTCCAAACCCTCTATGATACCTACGTATCTATATTTATCTCTATCAATCTATTCAGCCATTTACACAAAAACCCTAACAACTATTATCATTATGTCTTCCTTCTTTGCATGCGTGTGTTGCTTCCTTCCAGTTGTCACCTTCTTCTTGCATGTGCGCATGTTGTGATTATTGCCAGTTGTCGCTTTCCTCCTGCATGCTTTCTTTCCCATGATTGATTTTCCAGTTGTAATTCTTCTTTGTGCATGCTTTCTTCCCCACTTCGGCATGCTGCCAACATCCATTGAGTTAATGGAGTTCATATTTGTATATTCGGGTATTGGATGGCTCATTGACGTAGGTACTGGATGACTTGGAACCTTCCGGTATTGGATGATTTTATAATACATTCTGGTACATAATGTTTTTATGGAACATTCTAGTATCGGATGAGGTAAACCATGAGTACCAAATGACATGGAGTGTGAGTATGAGATGCTAGATTTTCTATGATTTCCATGACAATATTGTTATATAGAATGAATCATATAGATAACCATCATAGGTATCAATAAACCAGGCAAATCATACGCTTAATCATTAATTACCTTATGTACACCAAGGAACATTCAAATGGGTATATCATCATGCAAAATGAATGGATAAATGATAACTTTAGGGAAGAAAAATCAATATAAGACATAGGAGTAAGGTAATTGTGGATGCCAAAAAGGAGACTCAACCAGGGATGATTTTAAGGATGGAAATTTATTTTTAAATGTATAAACCTTGGCAAATCTTACTCATCCTTCATATGCCAACTATAAATGTTTGGCGATATTTTTGTAAAAATATTCAAATTTCTAAGGATTTTATATAGTTTTTATAAAATTTTGGCGATTTTTAAGGTAAAATAATTTTATCCTATAAAATTTGGGCAAATCATTTTTAAAATAACAAATATCGTTTTTGGAAAAACCATGGAAAATTAGCCCATGAGTGAAATTTAGCCCCTAAAATCATCCATGGACTCAACATTCCCCCATGCCTTATACATTGCATGTCCTCATGCAACAATGGTCTTCAAAATTTCAAAATTCTACCGGTTAAAATTGAGTTAACCATCTATTCCTTCGGCTAAGATGTCCAGCCCTGAAGTTCCATCCTTATTCATCTCCTTAAGTTCTCTTTTGAGTACTATGTAATGTAATATATTCCTTTTAGCCTCTTTTTCCCACTTTCTACCCAATCAAATAGACTTCTTAAATTTTACAGCAAGATTTTCTTTCTTATCTCATAGCTTCTGATTCTAGGATTTAATAAATTCTTTCTCCTTCTTTATATGTGCATCCAAGAATTCATATTCAGTCACACCTTTCCTCAACTTCTCATTATGTTTCTGAAGTCCTTGTATCATGTTCTTCATATTCTATCTAGTTAGAGTGCAAAGGGGTTCTTCCTGTTTCCAAATCTTTTTATTATCCTTGCACCCAGATGATAATTATTTTAATGTTTTTACAAGAAGTTTTGTTCTTGCATCATCCACCTGAATATTCTCGTCCTCCACCTCTGGTGAAGCTAGGATATCGATTGGTTACTCTTGAAAGGTTGGAAGAGTAGGGATTTCTATATGCTTAACAATACTCCTATTATTTATGTGGGTAGGCTCCAGATTGATGGGGAATTTTTGTTATAATGCCTCCCAAGCTTGAATGACAGGCACCTCAGCCTCTTCCTTAAATAATTACCTCTTCTTTGTTCTTGACAATGGTTCATGATTATGTTTTTACTTTTTCACTTTGGTCTTCTCCCGGGAAGAGGATTTGGCACTAGATTCTAACCTAATACTAAATTATTCATGAGACTTACTATTTCTTCATGTTTTGACTCTCGATTCAGGGGTTTCTACTAATTTTATTATTCTCTTTTTCTTTGGTTTGTTTCTAGTCACAACATATTTAGTCTCCCTACCCCGTTGTTTCTCCCTTCTTAAACTATTTCCTAGATTTTTTTTATATTCTTGATAGTTCTTCACCTTTTTATCTTTCCCTATAGGTTTAGAGGTACCTTCAGTAGGACTTGCAGTGATATTGATGGCATGTTTTATAGGAAAGCGTGCGCCTATCATGGATGCAAAGAAAAACAACGTTGATGTTTTACAGGAAAAACATAAGCTCAGGGGGCGAAGCGAAGAGTATGCAGAAACAAGAAATCTCAGAAGAGATATCAATTTCCAGAATTGCAGACGAGGTCCAAGAGATGGACTCGCAGGAGGAGAAAAGGTTGAGACTCGTGAACACTTAGAAAATATTCTAATTCAGAGAGATCAGAAGCTCAAGAGGAAGAGTGACAGTGGTCATTGGATCACCAATCCAAAAGACCGACAATAGTTAGATATAGTGGATTTGCGAGGAGGTTACCCTTTGGGGAATCTCACTTTGGAAGAATTACCAACTTGAAAGTTGAATTACCCAAAGCCTAAAATCTGAAATGAATGTGGACCATTAGATCTGGAGAAAATGCGATGACCTTTGGATTGAATAAGTTGAAGGATAGGATAATCAAGGGATGAGATCTGAGATCATGATCACCTGAATATCCATCGACCATCAGATCGAATTAATTGAAGGGTAAGTTAAACGGGGCTAAAGATTTGAGAATTTGATTATCTGAATACTCGTCAGCTGTCGGATCAAACGTGAATTTTCGTTAGTCATTCAATCATTCTAAGTGGAAAGATAGAATAAGACAGAAGAGTTGCATTGCAGACAGATCAGGATTTTGATCTAAGATCTTGATCCAATCAATGTCATTCGTTTCGGGTATAAATATGTGAGGAAGTTACTCTCTGGAAAAATCTCACTTCAAGGATTCAGTTTGAGATTTGAAATTCCTGAAGTTTGGAGACCCGAAGAGCCAAAATGAATTCTCGACCATCAGATCATTTGAAGTGAATCTGGGCCGTCTGATCCAGAGTGTCAGTTTGAGATTTGAAATCTTTGAAGTCCAAAGACCGAGATAGTCGATATACGTTCTCGACCGTCGGATCATTCGAAGAAGATTGCAGCCATAAGATCATTCTAAAGTGGAAGGACATGATAAGTTGGGTAAAGGGCATGCTAATATCAGTGGCCAAGAATCAGGGACTTAGATCTATGGTTAATAGGGCATATCGGACCCCCTCGAGCTTTCTTCCTTTAGCCGTGGGGGGTGGGGGTCTGATTTGGTGATATTTTCCTTGTGGGACCCTCATACGTGTCACCTTTCTGTTAACTCAGACCCCCCTCTCTTATTACCAATTACCACTTGACCCCCTGTCTGTGTAAACCACCAAACCACTCATACATATCACCTCCAGGCTCCCATGTCACACTCCACTACCTGCTACACGTCACACTCCACTACCGCTCTCTTCCTCCACTCTCCACTACACTGTGTATACAACTCACCCACGTCAACAAACCACCTCAGCAAGGACACAAGTCATCTGATATAAAACATCACTTCAGGTGTATTCTCAACCATTGATCATAGTATAGTGGAAGGATAGTGTAAGTTTGAAAATAGGAAATCCTGAAGTTTCGAAGGGCGAAGTTCTGACAAATTTTTATCTCAATGTTTGATTAATTCCTAGCCGATGGATTGAACAATGAACGAATGAGTGTAAGGATCAAATCTGACCATTGATTTGTTTCTGTGAAATAAACCATCCAATCTGATCTGCCCACTTAGGAGCATTGTCAACATCGTAATATTGATGGTCCCATCATATTGCATGGCTAGAACATGCTCGTGTCTTAGTTTTTCGCAAGCAGGTCGCAATTGAATCCATGGCTTTGGAGAAAGGGTACATGGAAGCTAGAGGTAAACTGTGGGGTGAAAATCAGTTTGGTCTACACCACCTTTGGATGTGCCTGCAATCATGTGGTCACATGGGATCATCACCCAAGGTCATATCGAGGAAGGATCTAGCACATCGCTAAGCTCCACTTCGGAGTTCAGGAGATCGGGAAGAACCTTTTGAATAGGCATTTGGTCACCGTCGATGGTCACATAAAAGGAAGGGGCTTAGAAAGAAAATCTAGAGCTTGTTGTGAATCTTTTCTTAGGAAGGGAAAAGGCGCCAAAGAGATGAGTGCGTAGAGGTTCTCTCTATAACCACCGAAACGAACTAATTATAACTGCTGGAAATTGAGTGATTTCATCTGCGAGAGTGTTAAAAGAGCTTCAGGGTGATCGCTAGAGGAGATGAAGAGTCTCAAGGTAACTACCAATAGGATTAAGACTCATCATAGAAACAATTGGCTGATGAAAAAGCATCGAATATTGTAACTGCCAGAGAAGCCAAAGAATCTTAGGATAATGGCCATTGATGAAGAACAAAATTAGCATGATCTCCAGAGAGAATGAAGAGTTAGGTGTATGATCTGGAAGAGGACTTGGCATGATAAATATATGCATAAATGAGAAGAGATTGTTGCTTCTATTGAGATTTATTCATGCGGGTAGAAGCATGTTGTGTGTAGCAGTTGGAAAACACAAAAGAGGCATAGTGCATAGAATGGAAATAATATACAGAGCATAAAGTGCAGAAGAAAGACATAGAATGAAAATGTGTATTTGAGAGAGGAGGAGAAATTTGAGGTAGGCAGACAGAGCAGAGCAATGTAGCAGAATAGTGATGAAACTGGTAAGCCTTTAACAAACACTGCATTACTATAATAAGTTTCGGTAATGAAGTTTTTATAATAAGGGTGGTAGAGACGTGCTAGGGAGGACTGTTTTCCTTAGAGTTTCAAGTGGGTGCTTGAACACAAGGAGTTGTAGCTTCCATCCGGTTGCAGCTAGAAAAAACCAGGGTGGTAGGGTGGTGCAAGGGAGAACTATTGTTATTTTTTATACAGGATGGTACCTATATGAATGGAAGTTGGTGCTTCCATCCAGTTGGTTCTGGAACACTCAAGGAGTTGGTGATTCCATCTAGTGGGTTCTAGAGAAACTAGAGAGTTAGTGTTGTCAGCAAGTTGATTCTTGTAAAATAGAGGTTGTAGCCTCAAGAGGAGTTGGATCTCATAAGAATGATAATGTACAAAAAATAAAGATACTTATCATATCAAGAAGAAGAGTTTTTTCCCTTTATGGGTTTCCTCAAGAAATATCTGTTTCTATATATTTCATGTGTGTGATTGATGTTGAATATTCCATTCCTTACTTCCCTGCTTTATTGTGATCATTATTGAGTGTTCTGTAAAGAGTTTAAAATGGGCATAATTGTTTAACCACATTAACAATTGATTCAACCCCCCTCTCAGTTTTCCAACAATTGGTATCAGAGTTGGTTCCTTTCATTTAAAGGTAGATCAATATTCTTCAACATGTCAATTCATGAAGGAAATTCAACCAATAAGGCCCCCCTGTTTAATGGAACAAAAGTTTCCTTCTGGAAATTTAGGATGAGAACCTACATAATGGCTTTAGGTGCAGATGTATGGGATGTGGTAGACACTAGTTATGTGAATGCAGTTGTACTAGCTAATAAGGATGACAAGCTAGAATTCATCTTCAACACTAAGGCTATGAATTCTATTATGTGTGGGCTTGTAGAAGAATAATTTGTAAAAGTTATGCACTTAGAATCTACCAAAGACATGTGGGACAAAATCATTAGCAGTTATGAAGGTAATGAGAAGGTAAAGGATGCCAAGATTCAAATCTATAGAGTACATTTTGAAAAACTACATATGAAAGAAGAAGGAACTATTGGGAAATACTTTTTGAGAGTTGAAGAACTAGTAAATTCAATGGAAGCACTTGGTGAAAAAATTGAGGAAGCCTTTTTAGTTCATAAAATTTTGAGATCTTTGCCATATAGGTTCAACCCAAAGGTCTATTCTATAGAAGAACTTAATGATCTAAAATATTTGGCTTTTGATAAACTTATAGGAATGTTGACTACATATGAAATGAGGATAGGTAAAGATAAATCCACCACTAGAGAAGCATCTTTTAAAGCATATAAGAATGAGGAATCTAAGCCTGATGAAATTGAAGAAAAAATTGTGAGAAGACTAAAGAAAGGATCAGGAAACAGATTAAATGTTGTAAGATCAGAAAGAGGAGGAGAATTTATGTCAAGTGATTTCAAGTAATTTTCTGATAAACATGGGATCAAAAGAGAATACACAATCCCAGTAACTCCACAACAAAATGGAGTAGTTGAGAGGCAAAATAGAACAATTCAGAAAATGGCCAGGTCAGTGATGAATGAGAATAACATTGGTCAAATTTATTGGGTAGAAGAAATACACACAACAATCCATATTCTTAACAAAGATCACTTCAGACCACATAGTGACAAGACACCTTATGAACTGTGGCATGGAAGACCTGCTACAATCAAACACTTAGAATTCTTTGGGAGTAAGTACTACATAAAGAATAATAATGAAAACATTGGCAAGTATGATGACAGGGATGATGAAGGCCTCTTGTTAGGGTATGCTACAAACAGTAAAGGATATAGATTCTATAATAATAGGCTACAAAAATTGGTTGATTGTTGACATAAAAGTTGATGAAGGAGTCCTAGTAAGAGAGGTGAGAAATATTGAATCAACAACATAGGATATAGTTGAAGTTGAAGATGAACAGGTCCAAGAATTAGAAAAAGAAGACTTTGATTCAGATGAAGATACAAACACTCAGGAAGACTCAAATCAACAGATAACATCAAATTCTTCCTCCATAATTACTCAAAAGAATCATCCTACAAGTCAGATAATTGGTGAGAAAGACAAAGGTGTACAAACCAGGAGAAGGATAATCAAAGACACCAAGAAATCACATATAGCCCTCATATCCATAGTGGAACCCAAGAACTTCAAGGAAGCCAATCAAGATGTAAATTGGTTACAATCAATGAACGAGGAACTGGATCAGATTGAGAAGAACAATACTTGGGAGCTTGTTCCTAGACTGGAAGATAAGAATGTAATTGTCTCCAAATGGGTGTTTAATAATAAAATGAATGAACAAGGACAAATTGTCAGGAATAAAGCTAGATAGGTCTATAAAGGGTATGCTCAAATAGAAGGACTGGATTTTGATGAAACATTTGTGCCTATAGAAAGATTAGAATATATTAGAATGTTTCTTTCTTATTTGTGTCATAAGAAGTTTAAAGTCTATCAAATGGATGTCAATTCATCTTTTCTAAATGGATATCTAAAAGAAGAAGTCTATATGGAACAACCAGAAGATTTCCAACTGTCATATAACACTGACTTTGTTTGAAAGATGAATAAATCCTTATATGGGTTGAAAGAAGCTCCTTGTTCCTAGTACTACAGAATGGATAAGTATCTTCAAGACAAAGGGTTCAAGAGAGGAACAATTCACGACAATCTATATATCAAAACATAGGGTAATTATTTTCTCATTGTGTTGGTCTATGTAGATGACATCATCTTCAGAAGTAATAATGCTTCACTGGTAAAATGTTTTTCTTCTTCCATGCAGTATGAATTTGAAATGTCTATGATAGGGGAACTATCATTTTTTCTTGGTCTGCAAATTACTCAGAGGTATGAAGGACTATTTCTTTCTTAAGAGAAACATCTAAGAGAAATATTGAAAAGGTTTCAAATGGAAGATTCTACACCTATGAGCACACCTATGGTCAATGTATGCAAGCTAAGCAAGGATGATGACTCACCTAATGTTGATCTGAGTTCATATAGGTCTATGATAGGCATCCTGCTATACATCACAACATCTTGTCAAGATATAATGCATGTTGTTGGAATGGTAGGAAGGTATGAGTTTGCACCTAAACAAAGTCATTTGATAGTCATCAAAAGAATATTCAAATATTTGAAAGGAACAATGAACTATGGCCTATGGTATCCTAGGAATCAAAATTTTCAATTATCAGTCTATTCAGATGTTGATTGGGATAAATGCATGGATGAAAGGAAAATCACGAGTGGAGGTGCATTCTTCTTAGGAGATTCTCTTGTAGCATTGTTGAGAAATAAGTAAGGTTCCATTTCCTTATAGAATATAGAAGATGAGTACATTGCAGCTGCCACTTGTTGTACCCAAGTATTATGGATAATTCAAACACTTTCAGACTTGGAGGTAAATTATACTGCATTGATCCCAATTCATTATGATAATACTAGTGCAATCAGTCTGTCAAATAACCATGTATTTCACACCAAGATCAAGCATATACCCATCAAGTATCACTTCTTGAGGGAATAGGTGACCAACATTGTTGTTTCTTTGCATTATATTGCATTCAAAGATCATATTGTTGATATCTTCACTAAACCGCTTGCAAAAGCTCAGTTTGAGCATCTATGCCAGAAGTTGGGCATGACCCCATTATCAACCTAAGAGAGTCCATCCTATAAGGGGGAGTATGTAATGGTTGAATATCTTATACCTCCACAAAGTACTACAACATCTCAGGGGGAGCACGTTTTCTTTGACATTGATGTCAGAGGGGGAGAAAAGGAGTGGTATGGATGCTACAGTTGGAGGTCTAAGAAGTAGCCTTTTAGGGTTTCCATAAATGCCAAAGGGGGATATTGTTGGCATGTTTTACAAGAAAGCGTTTGCTTGTCATTGATGACAAGAAAAACAATGTCGATGTTTTATAGGAAAAGAACAATCTTGAGGGGATAAGCGAATAATATGTAGAAACAAGAAATATTAGAAGAGATAGCAGTTTCCAGAAATGCAGATGAGGTCCAAGAGATAGAATAGAAGGAAGGATAATGTATGTTTGAAAAGATAAAATCATGAAGTTCTAAAGGGTGAAGTTTCGACAGTCATCTATCTCAATGTTTGATTAATTCCTAGTCGTCAGATTGAACAATGAACGGATGAGTGTAAGGATCAAATATGACCATTGATTTGTTTCCCTTAAATAAGCCATCCAACCTGATCCATCCACTCCAAAACATCGTCAATATCATAAGATTGATGGTCTTGTCACATTGCAAGTCCAGAACATGCTCATGTCTTAATTTTTCATGAGGAGGCCACAATTGAATCCATGGTTTTGGAGAAAGGGTACATGGAAGCTGGAGGTAAATTGTGGGTTCCAAAAGAAGTTTGATATACACCACCTTTGGACATGCCCGCAATCATGTGGTTTTGGAAGCCATTTCACATTTTTATCCTATCCTTATAAGCTGCCTACAAAAGTGTTTTGGAACCCTTGATTCTCATCGCAATCTTTTAAATAAAACAACATGATTATTTTGCGCATTCGCACACCTGCCTTTTATTTTCGTTTTCACAACTGCAAGTGTGAAAACCTTGAGTTAGAAGTCATGTTGATGGCATTAAAATCGTCACTGGATTATTATGGTTACTCTTGTTTATGTGCTCATTTCACCTCTAACTCATTGATGGTCACACAGTTGGAAAGACACCAAATCTTTACTCACTTTGCCTTCTTGTTAACATGACTTCATTTTATAAGTATGTGATGCAATGGTATTCTAGTGATTGTGATTGAGTTCTTGACACAATGATGGTTTGATGTTCTATTGTGTTTGATCAAATTCCTTGGTGCAATGGTTTCATGAGAACACATTAACATTGTGATTAGACCCTTGATGCAATGGTTTCATGCAACGCATAAGTTTTATGGTCAAATCTTTGGTGCTAAATTCGAAATATTGTTTTGTTTTAAATGATACAAACACTATTTCTTGTGTAAATATTCGGGTCAACTTATCATGGTTTTCAATAGTTGTTTGATTGGCATGTCCTTTGCATTGCTTTTAACACACACCAATAGTGATTTGAATAACCATAGTGTCGTCGATTGTACATTTCGATATGAATGTTTTGCATGGGTTTGTTTCATTCCACCACCCTCGCACACTTAGGAATTAATGCCTACCTTGTATCTCAGGTTACCTATGTTGGTCTTAAGGAAAGTTGTGAGCTTTCAGTTCTGCGTATACCCTGTCTAACCCCCTATCTATTTACCCTGCTCACTATGTGTTCTCTCCCATGGCACCTGTAGTGCGCATAGAACCTAATGGAATCCAAATGCTCCTACTATTTGAAAACGCTTGTGAAGACCTGAAGAATAGTGGTTGGTTATTTTTTATCCAAAAAGTTGAGGGTTTCAACCTTGCAGTAGCCCAACAGTTCACTCTCACATTCAACAGATGTAGGGCTAAGGTTGGAGACATCCAGCTTGAACTGGACGAAGAATTCCTTAGTTCAGCCATGGGTTTGCCAGCTAAAGGGTAGAGGTGGTTTAAGAATTCGAAAGTGGATGAAGTGCCATGGCCGCTCCTATTCACATCGAGGAAAATTGTCAGTTGTGACAGAGGTATGCCTGTCACTGCCCTCAAGCCCAAGTGGCATGATTTATTAGCCATTATTAAACAATTCATGACTTGTGAAGGTCGTTATGTTTTAGTGTTTCTTTACCATCTCCGGTTTCTAATGAATTTTATTGACTTCCCTCTGAATATGCCTCACTACCTCCTACGTAGTCTGTATAAAATGTCCAAACGATTTAAGTGGGAGAAGGCTGATAGTAGCCTCTTCCATCACTGCTTGATCAAAATTGTTATTGTGAATCATTTAAGGATGAGAGGTGACTGTTGGAAAGATTTTCTATCAAGGAATGGCTTTGCCACTCCTGAATGTGTTCAAGTGGACAAGGTTGTGGTCACTGAAACCCTGGTTGGGCTAGCCATGCCACCTCCTAACCTCCTACCCGCTGTCAAACCCTCGAACTACCCCAACACTGACCTACCTGATACTATGCCCGACCCGTGTTCTAAAGGCAATACTAAGATCGTTAAGAGGCCTGTAAGGAATAAGGGAAAGAGTAATATCGATGCCAATAGTAAGGGAAACAAGAATGCATGATGTATATCTAGGTGTGCTCGGAACAAGCCTAAACAAAACACTGACTAGAAGCCTATGGTTTTGAGTGAGGAATCAAACTCTGAGATTGAACACTTTTTGTCCGAGGAATACCCTTACTCTCATGGCCTTTGTTCTATTGAACCCTACAACTACGTGTCCAACCTTCCACCATGCCTCAAGAATGACCCTAACTTCCCGGGAATTAAGATTGACAGTGGAACCCCTGGTAATTTAAAATAACCCCCACCTGTAGTGGCTCGGCCCGATCAACCACCGTGTACTCAATGCAATTCTTGGCTTGAACGTTACTACACGGATGTTCCTCTGTTGCAATCTAAAATTAAGTCATTGGAGGAACGGGTTACTGTGTTGTCAAATGAAAATCACAGGCTACAAGCTTATGATAAGAAGCAAAAGACCACGGGTTCTATCATCTTCAGAAATGTTGAGGCAGCTACTGCCTTTGTTAACTCAAAGTTATCCTGACCGAATCGTTTTCCTACAGCCCAGGTATGTGATTTCAATATCAATTTTTGGTTTGAATTAGCATAGGCGATCATGTTTTCTCAGAAATGGTTTTGCTTTGATAGATTTAAAAACGATTCTGTTATGTTTGAATTACCAAGAATGATTTTGTTTTGAATTGTGTTTGCATTAAATCAGTGCAAAAGATTTGATTGTTAGATCGATTATAGCTCTGTTTTTATTAAATCGGTTTAATATGATTTTGTTGTTCTCGAATTGGTATAAACGATTGAATTGGCTTTGAGTTAGTTTGATTTAGTTTCTGTTTGGTTCGATTTAGAAATGATTCTGTATGTTTGAATTAGCATAATCGTTTGTGTATGCGTTGGATTAGTATCAAAGATTGGTTTGATAAATAGAATATAATCTGTTGATTCAAAAACGATTTCGTTGATTTTGAATTATCAAAAAGATTCCGTCTGTTTCGATTTGGTAATAAAAAAGTTGGTTGACAGATTGCATATATCCCTATTACCATTTGATTAATTCAATTACGATTTCGTTGGTTCTGAATTGGCATAAAATTTTTGGTTTGTTTTAGCGTGAACGATTTCCTTTGTTTTGAATTAGTGATTAAGGGTTTGATTAATAGGGTGCATATATTTCTGTTATCATTTGTTTAATTTAAAACGATTTTTTTTGTAAATATGACCAGCTACAGAATCGTGAGATTCTGTAGCTAGTCATAAAATTTGGATTTTGTTGATTTTACAATTAAAACATTATCTAAAATTGTTTACTTTTGCCTATCTACAGGTACATACGAATTTCTATGGGAATTGGATCTGCTGTGGCAGTTTAGAACATACTTTTTGATTACATAGTTTTGTTTCTAGTTGTTAGTCCTAGGCATAAATAGAGATTTGGGAGATTGTTCCCATATTTTTGGCAAATTGTTTTTGATAATTCCCACAGGGATGCTTTACCCTGTGGCCTTTATATACTTGTTATTTTTTGTAAAGAACCCATCATTGTTGGGAGAACAAATACTATGGACTTATGATGATACATACTCGAATGGAAGTGGATCTTTTGTAATAGCTTTAGCTTTCAATTTATCATACTTTCGTTCAAGTTTTGTGCATTTTAATTTGTGATCAAGTTATTGACTACTTTAGATATCAAGACTTGTTACAGGTTGATGTGTTATGACTTAAATTTTGTCCATATTTGATGTATCTCATTTTACTCATAGCAATCACTCTGTTTGAATTTAATTAACAGAAGGTTTATCTTTGTAATTAAATGAACAATTATATGCAAATCTTCGCACTGGGATTTATCTAAATGTGATGATCTATAAAATTTAAGATTGTTGTTGTTTTATGTCTTGTTTGTTTTGTCATTCGTATTCAAAGAGCACTGTTTCTTCCTATTTACAAGAAGCTTGTGTAAACTCTGGTGCGGGTTTCCTCCCATCAAACAGCTAAATCAAGTACTGTGCACAGGACAAATAGGAAGCGTTACTTCAGGTCAATTTGTTATTTGCAATTTAATAGTTAATAAATTCGAGAATTCTTAGTAGTTTAGATAGATATATAGTTCAGATTTACAGTTAGGATTATTCTTTTAATTTTTGTTCCTTTCTCATAAAAATTATAAAAATAAAAAATAATAGTTTCGCTATCATAGGACAGTTCACAAATGATTTTTGCAGGTTTTAAATTTAAAATTTGTATTCTGTAAATACTGTACATATGCAATTGAGATTTAATCATGTTGATAGTTGAACATTTAAATAAGTAGAATTATTGTTTTATGATATTAGTAAGTAAAATATATATATATAGTTTTAGATTTGTATATAATTTGTTGTAGCTGCTTTTTCACTTAGATTAGTTTTTTTAGTTTAGTTTTTATTTCGTTTTCCTAGGACTTAGATCGGCCAATGGAGCAGCTAAACCCGTCGGAGTGGATCATCCCAAACGGATTGGGTTATTTAGACAACCCCAGACCGGATCCACCCCTCCAGTTGACGGATGGTCAATTTTGCCCGTCAACACATGGTCACATGAGATCATCACCCAAGTTCATATGGAGGGAGGAGCTAGCATGTCACTAAGCTCCACTTCAGAGTTCAGGATATCGAGAATTGTCATTTCAATAGGGGTTTGGTCACCGTCGATGGTCACATAAAAGGAAGGGGATTAGCAAGAAAGGCTAGAGCCTGTTGTGAAGGTTTCTTAGGAAGGGAAAAGGTGCCAAAGGAATGAGCGCACAGAGGTTATCTCTGTAACTGGTGGAACAAACTGATTGTACCTACTAGAAACAAAGTTATTGCATCTACCAGAGAATCCAAAGATCTTGAGGGTGATCTCTAGAGGATTTGAAGAGTCTCAAGGTAACTACTAGTAGGATGAAGACTCATCATAGAGACAATTGACATATGGAAAATCATCGATGACTGTAACTTCTAGAGAAGTCAAAGAATCTTAGGATAATGACCACTCACAAAGAACATAATCAACATGATCACCAGAGAGAATGAATAGTTAGGTGTATGATCTGGAAGAGGACTTGGCATGATAAATATACACAGAACAAAGAAGATATTATTGCTTCCGTTGAGAGTTATTCATGCGGGTAGAATCATGATGTGTGTAGTAGTTGAAATACACAGAAGAGGAATAGCACATAGAATGGAAATAATACACAGAGCATAAAGCGCAAAAGAAAGACATAGAAAAAAAATGTATATCTAAGAGAGGAATAGAAATCCGAGGTGCACAAGCATAGAAGATCAATGTAGTAGAACAATGATGAGACTGGTAAGCCTTTGACAAACATTGTATCACTATAATAATTTTCAGTAACGAAGTTTTGATAATCAGGGTTGTAGGGAGGTTCTATGGAGGATTGTTGTCCTTAGAGTTTCAAGTGGGTGCTTGAACACAGAGAGTTGTAGCTTCCATTTGGTTGCAGGCAGAAAAAATCAGGGTGGTAGGATGGTGTAACAGAGAAATATTGTTCTCTATTATACAGGATGGTACCTGTGTGACTGGAATTTGGTGCTTCCATCCAGTTGGCACTGAAACACTCAAGGAGTTGGTGCTTCCTTCTAGTGGGTCCTAGAGAAACCAAAGAGTTGGTGCTCTCAAAAAATTGATTCTTTTAAAACAGAGGTTGGATCCTGAAGAGGATTTGGAGCTCATAAGAATGATAATGTACAGAAAATAAAGATACTTATCATATCAAGAAGAAGAGTTTTTTCCCTTTATGTGTTTCCTCAGGAAATATTTGACTCTATATTTCATGTGTGTGATTGATGTTGAATATTCTATTTCTTACTTCCCAACATTATTGTGATCTTTATTGAGTGTTCTGTAAAGAGTTTAAACTAGGCATAATTTTTTAAGCACAGTAACAACTGATTCACCCCCCCCCCCCTCTCAGTTGTCGAACAATCTTCTAGGGTAAAGTCTCAGGTAATGAATTGTTTCTAGTTTCTTCCTCTTTTCATTAATTTAGGGACAACCAATAATTGTGTTAGTCCATGGTGATCAAGACTTGTCTCTAATTTTTTAGAAACATACCTAACTCCTCTAGCCATCTTACTTAGACTCATCCATAAAAAGTATGCAAAATTCATTTTTGGACCTCCTTCAAAATGCAATTTTAATCTTATGTGGTAAAGGAAGGTAATGGAATAACTAACTTTACAGGTTATAAATATATGAAATCTAACAAGCATGTTTCCATAATCCATTTTAATCCAATGTTGAGGAATACCCATAGTCCAATCCGGATATGAATGCTCAGGCACTAAGAACTGCTGACAAAGTTTTCGGTAAATCATCATGCCCTTAAAGTATTTTTCACCCTCCAATGGAAAGCCATTTACCTATGCTATAGAATCTTTCTTCACCTGTAGTGTTAGAATCCCCAATTGAATAGTCTCACGATCATAACTCTGTGCAAAGGCCTGGGACATTTCATCATGATTGCCTTAAAATTGTTCTATAAATGGTACCCATCCATCCCTTTTAAATTTTTCTCTACATGTTTTGTACTCCTTAGTCTCTCGAAACACCATAAACACAGGTTCATGGAGATCAACCACCATTCCTATTTTGGAATAAATGTTCAATTTAACACAATGAATCAGGATGTGTCTGGGAGGAGGGTTTGGTATCGGAATAGAGGAACAAGTTTTGTAGAGTAACATAGTGAATGTAGTAAGAAGATTAACAGAGTAACGAAACTAAACAAAATAATGAATCTTGAGCAGAAAAGAAGGGATAATGACGAGGGTTCTTTATGTCATAAATATTATAATCGTGCTCATATGAATGGCTACACCTTTTAGAGGAGTGTCTTTTGTAATAATATTCAATTATGGTTATGATGGAAACAAGGTTTTACGAACAATGTGCTTAAGAGTGTGGATTCATGAGTAACAAATAAGATCCATTATTGATTTGAAAAATTAATTCTTATCAAGATTCATTATGGATCATAATTAAGAGATAGGGTCAAATGTGACTCTAATATAATGATAGGATGGTGGTCATCATTTTTTGTAACAAATTTGATATAAGTATTTGTACCAATAATAGATCCCCTACCTATACTACCCTTTTTTTAAATAAAAGTGATATAAGAATAGTTTAGATCCCATTTGAAGAGAGGAACATATAAAAGTATACATCCCAAGATGATTGAACTGTATCATATCCAAGTTAGAGATGAAGCTTTTCTTGCTTAGATAGGGTGAACTGCATACACTCAGGGTCCCACTTTCATGCAAAACTATTTATTTTAAAGATAGATCTGTAAAGTGGATACTGGAAGATTCTTAAGAACATCATCCAAGAGGTAAAGTTCATCTCCTAGATTTGATTTGATAGTGATTGCTTCAGAATGAGACCCAAAGGTTTTTGTTTAATCTTTTGTTTGCCAATTTATGTTTTCAACTCCCTTTTACCTGGCATATCCCTATTTCTAGCAAGATTGTTCACTACCCTAGCGGGTTTACCTTAGTACCATACAAGTAAAGCCCCACTTCCAATAGGTTTGTTCAGTATCCCGGTGGGTTTACTTACACTTCCTGACACTCCCTTTTATTAGTTTACTTAAAATATTTAGAATGATGTATACTACTAATTGACATTTTTTAGAATATAAGGAAGGTAGGTGATATGAGAGTGTTTTATATTTAGTAGGCACATAATTAATTGTTTGTATTTATACCAAGAGTGACATCATGCACATTATCCTTAAATCTCATCTATTCAATGTATAATAGAGCATCTCAGATAATGACTAAGAGGTCCTTCTATTTAACCTATTAAGTTTCTCATGAAATTCCATTGAGGTTTTATAGGATTGGTCCACCACATGAAGTTTTTCATCAATACTTCCCAAGAAAAGATTCTAAAGAGAAACTTGCAAAAGAACTTGCTTAATCAACTAGATCAATGTTAAACACAATGGTGTCCCCACTTTTCAATAGATACTTCAATTATTAATCACTTTTTCAGAATGATTAGGTAATAAGGAATATGCACCCCATGATCATATAGAGTTGAATGTGAAAATATATTTTTATATTATAACAAGGTTGATAGACCTAGGGGTAATTGTAACAATGTAGGAGGAATGTGCATATAAAAGTAAAGAACAACTCAGCACAAGACTTACATGGTTCTTGATAGAAAGAACATGAAAAGATTATCTTGTACATCCAATTTCCTAAAGTGAAAATAGTGTCAAGTACAAGTTAGAGAGCACATAACTTTGGCATCAATACCATCTTGGTACCGTAAAAGATTCTCCGAGTACCAGAAAAGGTGTTTTTCGTAACGGATCAAACAATATCGTATGCACTTGACAAGGTCCCCACTCTTTTATGTTATTTAAAAATGAACTTATAAGCCTTACATGGTGGCTGACATCTCCTCAAGTTGTGAAGGAAGCCAAGTTTTTGGAGTGTCCACATGTATTCACAAAAACCTAAAAGTGATAGATAGGCAGAATTAAGTTCGAAATTTTTGCAACAATTCTTAGTCCAACAATATTACACTATTGACGGGATTCCTTTTAACTTCGACCAGAGAATTAAACCTATAAATATTTCCTTATTATTAGTAAAACAGGGTCTAACTACTACTATTCTAAAAATTTGGCCAGGGACAATGCCAACCACGAAACTCAATGAAACTTCGTACAATAAATAATCTATAGAGAAAAATCATGATTAGGTTATTCAAAAAATTCACACAACTCACATATTTACAAATATGTACAAACCTAAATCAAATATCAAAGAATCACAATGGTGGATCAGAAGGGGAAGAACTCCCCTTGCTTACCATTTGCATTTCAAAACTTTGGAGAACATGTTTGACAAAATCTTTTTTGGAAAAGGGCTTATGATATACCTCTAAGAGATGTCTATTTACCATGAATGAAGTTTGGTTTGCATCAATGGTTTTTATCTTGAAAAAAAATTTATCATATACTGTGTCCATCTCATAAGGTCCCAACCAACGGGTTGAAAACTTACCTTTAAAATTTTTAAACCTGTTGTCATACAATAAGGCCCAGTCACTTGGGTGAAAGGACTTTTTCTTAATAAAATTGTCATGCCATTTAGTCCTTTGATCTTGAATCAACATGGTATCATGAAGATCATATCTAATCTCATCAATTTCATTCAACTACAATAATCTCTATTTATGTGCCTCATATAGGTCCATTCCTAATTGCATGGTTGTTTTAAAGGTTTTTACTTGAAACTCTATGGGAAGTAAAACATTCTTCCCATACACCAATTCATAAGGGGTATGACTTGTTGTATTTCTCCAGGGTGTTCAGTAAGCTCATAAGGCTTCATGCAACCTATCATCCTAGTCTTTATGGTGCAGCTGAATTTGTTTTGTGAGAATAGTCTCAATCACCTTATTGGTTGACTCCATTTGTCCATTTTCTTGGGGGTGGTAAGGTGTAGATTTCCGGTGCTTGATGTGATATTTTTCTGCAATGGATTTGACCATATTAGAAGTAAGTTGGGCCCCTTGGTCTATCACTATCTCTCTAGGCACACCAAAATGGGTAAATATTTATTCAAACAAAAAATCAACAACAAATTGTTCATTTGCATAATACAAAGATTTAACCTCAACCCATTTTGTCACATTATCTACACAAACCAATATGTACCTTTTCCTTATAGATGTAGGGTTGATTGGTCTTATGAAATATAATTCCCATTTTTCGAAAGGTTCAATTACTACATGTTCTTGAAGAGGCATTTCAACAACTGAGGTTGGCTTCCCCATCCTTTGATAATCATCACAACTATCCACATACTTCTTTGCATCTTTAAAAATGGTTGGCTAGTAGTATCATGACTATAATATTTTGTATGTTGTCCTCTTGTAAACAAAATTCCCACCACATGGCCCATCATGGAAGCCCCTAAACATTTCATGCATTTCATCTTCCCTTACACACCTTATGATCACCAAGTGAGGCCCAATACGGTATAAACAGTCATCATGCCACATGTAATTAGAGCTTAGTTGTATGATCCTCTGTTTTTCCTGAGACGATAGATTTTGAGGTACTTCCCCTATCACAAGATATTTAGCCATGTCTGCATACCAAGGAAAATAAGCAAATATAGAAAATAAATTCTCATCAGGAAAATTATCATTAACTGGTGTATTTTCTCCTATATGCATAAGTCTGGACAAAAAATCAGCAACAAGATTATCTCTCCCTGGTCTATCTATAATAGTGATGTTGAATTCTTGTAAAAATAATAGCCATCTTGTAATTCTAGTATTTGTGACAGGTTTATCCTTAAAAATATGATATTTGAGTGATCAGTGTGTACAAATACCTCATACCTAGTTATATAGTGTCAAAATTTGTTAATTGCATGAACCACTGCTAAGAATTATTTTTCAGTAACTGTATAATTTAATTCTGCAGGAGAAAGTTTTGTGCTGACAAAATATATAGCAGAAGGAACTTGATTTTCTCTTTGTCACAAAATAGCACCCAGAGATATATTTGAGGCATTAGTACAAATATGGAAGGGGAGGGACCAATTTGGCCCTCTCAGAATGGGACCAATCGAAAGATTATATTTTAAAATTTCAAAAGCAATTTGTCATTGAGGATTCTAATAGAATTCAACATCCTTTAACTTGAACAATGGGGCAGGTAGGCTTGCAAAATTTTGAATAAATCTTTTGTAGTACCTGCCATGCCCTAAGAAGCTTCTAACCTCTTTTTGGGAACTAGGGATTTTGATTCGAGAAATGATTTCAATTTTAGCAGGACCTACCCTTATTCCAGTACCAGAAATATGTTGACCTAAAACAATCCCCTCATTAAACATCATTTTGTATTTTTCATGGCCGAGGGAAATGTTGGTTTCTCTACATATGATCAATACTTTCTTGAGGTTTTCCAAGGCTTTCTAAAATTCATCCCCATATACTATGAATTCATCCATGGAGACTTCCACATAGTCATGAGTTAAATCAGAAAAGACGGCTAAGAAAACCCATTAAAAGGTGGCAGGGGCATTACATAAGGCAGAGCGAAGAACCGTATAAGCATAAGCTCCACAAGGGAAAGTAAAAGTGGTCTTTTTTTGATCCTCTGGTGTATTTTGGATCTGGTTATAACCATTGAACCCATCCAAGAAGGAAAAATACTTTTTCCTGGACAAAGTATCCAACACTTGGTCTATAAAAGGTAAAGGAAAGTAGTCTCTAAATGTAGCCTTGTTTATCTCTCTAAAATCTACACAAATTCTCCATTTTCCGTTTTTATTAGGAACAATGAATAATGGAGATACCAACTTACTATCTGAAATGGGATAGATAAAATTGACATTTAGGATCTTTCGTAGCTCTTTCTTCAGTATATCCTTCAAGTATGGATTGATCTTCCTTTGAGCTTACCTAATAGTCTCGATTTGATCATTGGTACAGATGTGATGGATACACATATCTAGGTGGATCCATTTCATGAAAGAATAGTCTCATTAAAAGGCATCATATTGTTCTTGAATCGTTTGAATCAATTGATCTTGTTGTTTAGCTTCCAAATCAGAATTGATATAAAGACACTTTGCATGGATGATTTCCACTGCTTTAATAGGTGTCTATTCACCCTCATTCATTGTTGTCATAGTAAACAAGGTAGAAGGATGATAGAGTTTCTGAAATTTAGAGCTGAAAATATGTTTATATTCTTGACAAGATTATGGATATTCAATACATTCAGTCTCAGGTAGAAATTGGCTTAAAAAATTATCTTTAAATGGTTCTTGGAAACCTCTTATTTGTTCAATTGTTAACAAGGGTTGAGCACATTCCACCTCCCCATATAAATTCAAAAACCATAAAGAAATTTCCATAGTTGGTTGGGCGGGAGGGAATAGAGTAAGATTTCGGTTGTGATGCCCATTGGAAATTGTCATCTCTCCAGACCAACATCCAATAAATGCATCATTAGTTGCCAACTAAGGTTGACCAAGCACCACTTGATGTCCGAGTTTGGAGGATTTTGGCTGTATTACCAAGAAGTCTATAGGATAATCTCAAGAAGCTAAGCTGCTTGTTACATCATCTATACTTCCTGCTGGAATCATGACTAATTTATCTACTAATTCCAATAGGGTTTGAGTTGGCCTTAATTGTTTTAGTTTCATTGTGTGCATGGTACCAACATGCATAACATTTATGTATTCCCTAATATCAATAAGTGTATTTGGTAATGAAATTCCATAAATTTCTATGGTTACCACTAGGTTCCATAGGTAATGTATTTGAATGGAATTTCTCATATGAATTCATACAAATTTCCAACCACATATATAATAGGAGGCACCTTCCTCTTTGTCCCAGGATTTTTAATGCAAAGGTACCTTACAATCTTGGCATAGATAGGGATGTCTTTAATATCTTGTAGCAGGGGAATATTTACACATATATTTCCTAGATAGGCTTCTAGATTTTATCCTAATGGAGCCTAAAGTTTCTTTATAAGAAACATTTCTGAATGAGGTGGAGAGTTAGCTTCTTGAGGTAATTATGGTTCTGCAGTAGGTTTGGCTGGAAGCTCAGGAGGAATTTTCTCTATAGAAGGGGTGTCTCTATCTTCATCTCATTTAGTTTCTGATTGTTCTTATTGAATAACCACTTTAGAATTTGTTTTATTTAATACCTTCCATGATCTTAATTGGATTTCATTTAATGGAGTTGAGGTAATGACATAAGTTGGGAAGGTATGCAGTTCCATATTTTCTATAGGTTGGGTAGGCATATTATTAGAGTTTGCAATGGGTTGTGCAGTAATTGGGGTAGGATTAAGATTAAGTGGGGCTTGCATATGTTGCTGGTTTGGATTCATGTTCAATGTAAGTTGTTGTTGTAGTTGAGGATGTTGAGGTATTGAAGGGGGATAAAATCTTGGAAAAAGATGAGAGATATTAGAAGGGTACTATGGGTATGTAGGAAAATATGGTGGCTTCAAAGGGGCATTCCCATAGTAATTTCCCCTCCATCGTTGTTTCCAAGGATGGCCTTGTGTTTGTTGGGGTGTCCACTGGGAATAATGAATCGGAGGGATCCATTTCTTTTGTAGTTACTGTATGGAGGGGTGTTGGAACATGTTAGGATTTTGTTGCCTCCATAGTCTCTTAAGGGGATATGATGGGTCTTGGTGCTCCACTCCTCATTTTTAGATATATTGAAGTCTAGATAGTGAAGGATACCTTTCAGTAGGATGATATTACATGCAAAATCCACAAAATTCTATCACATTAACAGGGCACTCCTTCACAGGGTGTCTCTTCCTACACCAAGGACAAAAAATTTTCATGACAACATTCTCTTCCTCTTGTTTCCTCTTGATTTTAAGGGTATCCAATTGGATTTTTATTATATTTAGGATATATGTTTTGAAATTCTCTATCATATTTCCTAATTCCATTCTCATGACACATCATGTGGTATTTTTAGCAATTTTGTTTATAGGGTCTCTTGAAATTTTCCCAATTTTGGCTTGGCTATGGGAGTACTTCTTACAATACTCAACAATATCAACAAATGGTTTTTGGTAAACATCCCCAGAGCTCATAGGTTTCAAGAATTCTATACAATCATCACTAACACATTTTAAAAAATAGCCCTAACTGGGGTTGTATCAAGGGCAACTTGTTTGGTCTTTTGGTAGTTATAGAGGAACCTTTCAACGTAATCCTCTAGGATTTCCTCCTCAAATTGTTGCATCTTGAATATGCCATTCCTGACATCTCTAGGTCTACAATTATAATGATATTTTTGAAGAAAATTTTCCTTCATGTCATCCTAGGATAAAATACTATGCTCCCGTAGACTCATGAACCATCTTAATGCTGAGTCTTTTAGTGTGGCTGGAAACAATTTCAATTTTTAGCATTATCTGTGTAATTATAACTTCTACATAATATATAAAATTCAAATAGGATTGAATCAAGGTCTTCAGATGACATACCATGAAAGTGAGGTAGTGATGATAGTGGAATATTCTTCATGGTGACATTTTTAGTAATGTCTAGTATTGGAAACCCAAACGTCTTTGTCTCATTGTTTTCATTCCCTTCCTCATCCACCATATTTCCAATCAAAAATTTATAGGCTTTAGATGATGTTTCCCCACTAGTTGATGGTTCAACCACTGGATTGGTTGGCATATTCGGGTTTTCCAATACTTTATGCATTGCTCCAACTACAGATTCAACTTCTTCTACTACTTCCTTTTCTCCATCTTCAAATTGGGTCGCCACTGCTTCTATTATTGCTTGTTGTGCAATTTTCATATTAGCTCCAACTTCATGGTTTCTTATATCTTCAATTACAGCTTCTGAACTTTCTCCCCTAAAATTATTTCCTGCATGGCGATTATTAGAGTTAGTGGGAGGGTTTTTTCTTGGACCAAATAAGTTTTCTGGAATTTTTGTTTTAACAAATCTTCCTTTACTATCTCTAAGTCTGCTCATATAAAATAAAAATATATAATGCTAACATAATACAAATTCTAACTACTAAAGGAAAGAGGAAAACCTAGCTTTGGAGAGACCCCACCAAAGTGGATGTGCGGGTTCTTACCTTTCATCTTACCATCATCTCTCTGCCCTTAGTTCATCCTTAAAACCAATCCAAGATCAAATCAATCTAAATTCAACCGCTTCCTATTACCATTTACAACTCTCTGAAAATGATGCCAAAATGTTGGTCCAATTATATCTAGAATATATTGCCAATCATTAATATGTCCACCAAAATTCGTAATCAACAAAGTTTCTACACTATATGTGCAAGAAATAGGTGATGTTAATCTAACTGCTAAACATATTATTTCTAAATCTAAAACTCTATTTCAATCCAAAAACTAATCACATCTTCAAGGAACAAAAATCCTTCTATTTAAGGGAATGAAATTCCTTCTGTGTTAAATTAAGTTCTATCATTCAAAAATCTTGAGAGAGAACACACTTGTAGGATTCAACAAAACTATGATATAGTAAAGATAGTTTCCCACTTACTGGCTCATGAAATATAAAGGAGGGAATCCTATCTTCTTCCTGCAATTCTTAACACTTTATCAATTCCAAACTATCTTTCCACACTCAATCAAATGCAACATATGAACAAACTCAAATGTAGACACTTTCTAAACATATCGTAGATTCTAGGGAACTGTTTAATTCAACAAACCAGGAACATAAATAATTTTGTCAATCCATGTAATGCGAAATATGGATTATCATATTACTTTGGTCCTAACAGACTTCTACAATTCGAAATAAATCGCAAATTCAGAAATCACACTTCAAAAATGTAACTAATTAAAAACTACAAGTTGTTGAAAGTAAACTGAACAAATCATTTATAGTTTTAGTGCACCACACTCATCCAACCTCAATTCACATCTCATTCAAACTGAAGATTGGATTATTCTAAGTACAATATGAAGAACAGCTATATTTAAGGTGATTACAAGCTAGTACCAGATCACATCACACTAGTACATGAAGCAGATTTACACTACCATTTTACATTATTCTTGCCAAGTTGGACTGGTGGGCCCTTGCCAATACCAAAAAGGAAGCTTAAAAGATCTCCATGAAATAAGAAACGTAAATAATGCACAAGATCAATAAATTCCTCTTCATATTAACTCCCAACAAATATGTCTACAACAAATGTGTGTTCATAAACAAATATTTCAGCATAACATTATTTGACTCTCTTCAGTAACCTGCATGCCCTATTTATAAAATAAATAGCCTGATACAATTGAGTTAATAGATAATGTAAAAATAAATGCATCAAGTCTAATACATGATCTTATAGTTTTGAGAATTACTTCATCCTCATGACACGAAGTGCATGAGGATGAAAGAATATCATATAGACCCAAAATAGGTGATCTCAACCATCAATTGACTCCTCAAACTCATCAAAAGATCCATTCAATTAATAGTGTTCATATTTGCATATTTGGGAAACGGATGGCCCATTGATGAATATACCATATGACCTAGAACCTTCTGGTACCAGATGATTTTCTGGTACATTCTGGTACCGGATGATTTTCTGGAACATTCTTGTATGAATGAGTTGAACCATGAGTACCAGATGACATGGAGTGTGAGTACTAGATTCTTGTTTTTCTACGATTTCCACAACAATAATGTAATATGTCATGAATCATATAGAAAATTATGATAAATATCAATAAACCATGAAAATCATAGGATTAATCATTAATTACCTTATGTACACTGACGCAACCCACCCCTCGCCGAGCGAGCCGCTTCACCAGGACCTTCTGCTTCCCACGGGCCCGAAGAGTCAATGCTCTTCAACTCCCTCAGGAGTTCCTGTCACCCACAGAACACTATTCGAAAAATATTCCCTTCAAAAATCAGGAGATCAGGTCTCGCGATATCGCGAACTTTGTGTGCACGATCTCGTGCAATTCAAATCCCCGAACCCCGAAGTTCGACAGCACGCCACCTGTCCTCCTATGAGCCTCATGGTCTCACACTGCCACGTCTCCCTCGGGATTTCGCGGACCGCGAATCCACGATGCAAGAACTCTTTGGTGTCGAGAACCCCGAGTCCCTGAACGTTGAAATCCCGAAGTCCGATGACACCTGTCCTCCCCTCGCTCTCGAGGTCCCACTTCAACCATGTCACCTTCTTCGCTCATGTGATCGGGGATCGCGGGATCGCATTTCACCGTCAAAATCCTCTTGCATCACGAAACCCCGAACCCCAATTCTCCGATGCCACATGTCGACATCTCCTGGGGAGGCCTACTTCTTGACACCTGTCTTCCTCTCGTTCTATCGGGATTTCGCGATTCAGGAATTCACGCCTCCTGATACACAAGGTCACAGACCCTGCAAAACCCCGAATCCTGACTCCTCCAGATCTTCTGCCACGTTTCCTCCCTCCGATCAATGGCTCCGATCGATTCGGGAAATCGCCGGTCGCGATTTCAAAAGGATTGAACCCTTGCCTCCGGGAACGTCGAACGTCGAAACCCGATCCACAGGGATCCTGCGCCATGTGTCTCTTCTCCGTTCAACGGATCAGATTTGATTCGGTGAATCACGACTCGGGATTTCACGAGGTGTAAAGCTCTCGTCCTACCAATCCCCGAATGCCGAAACCCCGAAGTCCAAAGTACTGGCTTTCCACGCCTGTGTATACGGGTTATCTCCCATGCAACTTCTCCATGATCTGACAGTCCTCGGGACTTCGCGGAACTTCACGGGGATCTCACCCCGTAGATTCTTTTCCCCTGGAGAATCCTCCACTCTACCACCTTTACCCTATGTGAACTCCACTGGAGTCGACTCCCATAGCGAAACAAAAGAACTATCTCTCCTGAGCTTTGTCCTTCTGACTCCTTCAGAGAATGTTCATGCACTTCCTATGCCCGACTTCAAGGACCTTCAAAGTGTTGAAGTCTTTCCGGGTTTTCTTTACCCAGGCATGCTACTAAGCCTCACGTCCAACCTGCACTCACCTGCACGACTTGAACAATCCCAAATTCACCCTGGGCAAATGAGAACAAAGGTTCAGCTACTTAGCCTCCTCGACGCACTCTATGCGGAGGAATTCAACTGCACTCTATGCAGGAATCTCCTGGCTCAAGCAGAGAAACCATTGAAACTCATTCTCTCAGGTTTCTAACCTAATATGCAATCACATAAGTAGCGTATAGAAGATAAGCATATAAGGAAGCAAGTATGCAAAAGCATAATATCAACAACACAAAGAGACTAAACACATCCATGGGATTGAATAAAAGATTTCCTATTAATTCAATGTCTGTACATGGAGTTTCTTCACAAGCTCTCTGCTCTTCTTTCTCTTCTTCTCTTCTAATGATGAACAACAACTCAATTTACACAAGGAGGGTGCCTATATTCGTTTTCCCTCCAGGAAGATGGAACTGTCTAATCTACAGCTAACCCTATCTACCAGCAATTAAAATTGTTAAATGCCTCCTTATCTACATTATATTACAAATGCGTTCAGCCTTGAATGTCTTTAGTGAAACGGCGGTGCAACAATACCAAGGTAAAATTAAAATCAAAAATGTTTGCTGGCTTGTCCAGCTGTACGTTCTCTTTCTCCTCGCACTGGCTCGTATGATGTATTGCGGATGTTGCAGATGCTCCTGCATCATACTCCTCGGCTCAAAAGATTTCATGGGCTCCTTCTCATGAGCTCCTGCACACTACGCCCATGCTTTTGAATCAATGTTTCTGTTTCCCAGCTGGCATCATCCACTGGGTGATCTTTCCACTTCACCAGGTATTCAAGATACTGCTTCCTCCTGGTCTTCTTCCCTACTCTTTTTGCCCAGTATGCATTCCATCTGAGGCTTCTGTGCCACTGGCAACTGTTTCTTCCATTTGATGACTAGTTCCTTAATATTTCCAGCTCCTGCATCTTTGACTTTATATGGGTATAAATCCAAAATATTGAAAATCGAAGATATCACAATGCCCTCTGGCAACTCAAGCTCATATGCATTCTCCCAAAATTTCTTCAGGATTTTGCATGGCCCGATTTTCTTCATCTTGAGATTATTGTATGTTCCCCTCGGGAACCTCTGCTTCCTCAGGTGCACCAAAACCATGTCACCAACTTCAAACTGAAGTTGTCTTTTTCTCTGGCCGGCTCTGCGCTTATATTCTTGATTGGATTTTTGTAACCGCTGCTTCACCTGTGTGTGAATTTCTTTCATCGCCTCAGCAAATTCTTCATCCCTGGCGCTGCTAGTCTCAGCCTGTTCTGGCTCCCTGAGCTCAGACACTCCTCTCGGCTGTGTCCCATACAAAATTTGAAACGGACTCTTACCTGTACTCCGATTCACAGAATTGTTGTACGCAAACTCTGCCTGTGGTAAGATCTGATCCCAACTGGTGTGATGGTCCGTCACCAGGCTTCTCAACAGATCTCCTAAGATCCTATTGACCACTTCGGTCTACCCATCTATCTGCGGATGGTAAGCAGAACTGAATGCTAAATCGGTCCCCAGCTTCTTCCATAGCGTCCTCCAAAAATGGCCTATGAACTTGGTATCTCGATCCGAGACTATGCTTCTCGGTAATCCATGCAATCTTACGATCTCTTTGAAAAATAAGTTTGCGATGTGGGTTGCATCGCTCATCTTATGGCACAGAATGAAATGCGCCATCTTCGAGAATCTATCCACCACAACAATGATGGAATCAACTCCTCGCTGTGTTCTAGGTAACCCCAACACAAAGTCCATTCTAATGGCTTCCCATGGCCTTTCAGGTATGGGTAACGGTTGATAGAACCCTGTGTTATGCTTTCGGCCCTTCACGTGTTGACAAATTCTGCACCTGTCAACAAACTTTTTAACATCTGCCCGCATACCTGGCCAAAAGTAGGATTCGCTCAACTTGGCGAATGTCTTATCATGTCCGAAATGACCTGCTAAACCTCCACTGTGCTTTTCCTTCACCAAATTCTCTCTCATAGAGCAATCTGGAATACATAATTGATTTCCTTTGAACAACAATCCATCCTGAATCAAGTAGTCTATCCACGGACTCCTGTCTCTGAGAACTGGGTTCTCAGCTGCTTCATAAGCTTCCCCGAAATCAACATCACCTGCATACATATCTTTCAGGTTTTCAAAACCCAGCGTTTTGACCGTGAATTCCTGCAGCAACAAACATTTTCTACTCAAGGCGTCTGCCACCTTGTTCGCAGTCCCCGAAATGTGCTTTATGACAAAGGTGAAATTCTACATATATTCCACCCATTTCGTATGCTTTTGATTCAGCTTCTCTTGCTGACTCACGAACTGTAACGCATGATTATCACTGTACAGAACAAATTCCTTGGGTATGAGATAATGACTCCACTTCTTCAATGCCTGGATAATGGCATAGAACTCTTTATCATATGTGGAGTACTTCAACTTTGCATCATCCAACTTCTCACTGTAATATGCAACAGGTCGGTCATCCTGACTTAAGACCCCTCCAACAACATACCCACTAGCGTCACACTTCACTTGGAAGGTCTTCCAAAAATCAGGCAACACTAGAATTGGCTGCTCAGCTATCTTTCGCTTCAACAAATTGAAGCTCCTTTCAGCTTCGGTCGTCCACTGAAAATTTTTATGCCGCTTTTTCACAGTGTCCATCATTGCAGCACTAATTCCACTGAAGTTTCGAATGAACTTCCTGTAGAAGCTTGCCAAACTGTGAAAGCTCCTTACCTCGAAGACATTCATTGGCGATGGCCAATTCCTGATTACTTCAACCTTCTCAGGATCCATCTTTAATTCATTTGCTGAAATAACAAACCCCAGATATATGAGTTCCGTCTGCATAAACGATCATTTTTTTAAATTGATCAGCAGCTTCTCCTGCTGTAACCTTCTCATCACAATGGCCAAATGCCTCAAGTGTTCAGCTCTAGTCTTGCTGAAAATTAAAATATCATCCAGGTATACCACCACAAATTTACCAATGAATTCCTGTAGGACTTCATTCATCAGCCGCATAAATGTGCTTGGCGTGTTTGTCAATCCAAACGGCATGACCAGCCATTCGTACAAACCCTCATTTGTCTTGAATGTTGTCTTCCATTCATCTCCCTGTCTCATCCAGATCTGATGATATCCTCTTTTGAGATCTATTTTTGAAAAATAATTTGCCCCGCTCAGGCAATCCATCAAGTCGTCCATTCTCGGCAGTGGAAACCTATACCTGATGGTGATCTTATTAATCGACCTAGAGTCTATACACATCCTCTAGCCTCCATCCTTCTTCGGACTCAGTACCGTTGGAACAGCACACGGACTTAGACTCTCTCTCACTAGTCCCTTGTCCTGCAGATCCTGTACCTGCCTTTTGACTTCCTCATTCTCCTGAGGTGTCAACCTGTACGCTGCCTTATTTGGCAAACTTGCTCCGGGTATGAGGTCAATGTGATGACTCACACTCCTCATCGGTGGCAACGAACGAGGTAGTTCGTCCACGATGATGTCAGCAAACTCTCCAAGCAGTTCCTGAATCTCCTCTGGCAAGTCATCCACTCTTGTGCTTGTCAGGACAATTCTCGTCTTCCTGACAACAAAGAATTATGGATTCTCATCCTTCTCCAACTCTTTGAGAAGTTATTTCCCACTCATGAGAAGTATGGTACTAGTTACTTCTGGCTCCACCTTCTTATCCTTTCCCGGAAGCAGTGTATGTGTTTTTCCATCCTTCTCCAAGGTGTATGTGTTCATTCTCCCATCATGAACCACATGTCTATCATACTTCCATGGTCTCCCCAATAAAACATGACAGACATCCATGGGAATGCCATCACACAAGATTTCATCTCTATATTCACCCATTTTAAAATTTACCAAGCATTGCTTTGTAACACATACCTGGTGTCCTTTCTGCAGCCACGTCACTTTGTATGGACTCGGGTGTTTGTTCGTTTTCAGCTCCAGTTTCTCCACCATCTCGGTCGAAACGAGATTATCTGTGCTCCCACTTTCCACTATGACCTTGCATTTCCAACCTTGGGTCTTGCAAGTCGTCCGGAACAGTCGACATCTTTGAGCTGTATCCACCATCTCCTTCTCAGGTTTCAAGAGAACTTTATGCACTGTTAGTGACTTCCCACTTCCAGCATCTTCATCTTCAACATCACGCCTCTGCGCCTTGGCAACATGAGCGTTTCCTCTGTCTATCTTTCTCTCTGGACAGTCAACGGCTTTGTGTCTGTCTTTACCACATGTAAAACATGTGATAACTCCTCCTCATCCTCTGCCTCGACCTCGTGTACGAGGAAAAGTGTTGGCATCAGCGTAATCTCCTTGCTGACCTGTTTGTTGTCTCCTCGGCTCAGCAACTTGCTGCCTCTGCTGTGAGGTTCCACCTCTTTCAGCTCTCCCATGATGTCTCTTCCAATCCTCCTTGGATTTTTGTGTTCTTTCTTGGGCAACTGCTTTGCCTCTAGGTTAGATTCTGCCTCGCCCTCGCGGTCCCTGCTTGTGGTTTATCTTTTATTTGGCCTTTAGAACCATCTGGTACGCGTCCTCAACTGTGCAGACGGTAACCATGCTCAACTCGTCCTGAATATCATACCTGAGACCATTCAGATATCTCGCCACCTTTTTGTCATCACTCTCCCGATGACCAGCTCGAATGTTGAGCCTATAGAATTCTTTGGTGTACTCCTTCACCGTCATTAACTTATGTCTCAGGTTCTGCATGCGCCTGAACAGAGTGATCTGGTAGTCCCTCAGAATGAACTTCACCGTCATCTTGGTGATCATCCGATCCCAGCATTTTATCTTCTGTTTGCCTTTGGAAAGTCTGTCTGCCTGCAGCTCGTCCCACCATAAGGATGCATGTCCCTTCAGCTTCGTGACGGCATGCCTTACCTTCTTATCCTCTTCGATGTCTTCATAGTCAAAGTAGGTGTCGACTGCTCGGATCTAATCCAATAGCTCCTCTACATTTAGATTTCCCTCATATACGGGAATATCCATCTTCGTCTTCGAGCTCATCCTCGAAATGGCTCTGATCAACCTCTCTGTCGAGGCATCTTCTGCGGCGACCCCTTCTTGGTCGTGTCCAACTTCCTCTTCGACCTTAGGATCGCTGAACTCTGCTGCACCCGCTCCACGCCTCTGGGTGGCCTCCATATCTTTGAGTCTCGCCCTGAGATCTTGTATTTGATGCTCCATCTCTGGATTCCCTACTAGATTCCCTAGTTGCCTGCCTCTTCTTCGGGCATACCTGTCCTCACGATCAGGCAAGTGCCTCTCTCTTCTGGGCGGCATGGTAAAATCCTCTCCTCTCTGCTACCTTAACAAAGAGAACCTTCTTAACCAGGCTCTGATACCACTCTGACGCAAGTCGTGAGTATCAGAGTAATCCCAGAGTCCTCAGCAACTCTGTCTTCTTCTGCTCCTCTGTCTGTTCCTTCCTGAAATCTACAAGCAAGAATTTCCCACTCTGATACCACTCTGACACAACCCGCCCCTCACCGAGCGAGCCGCTTCACCAGGACCTTCTTCTTCCCATGGGCCCGAAGAGTCAATTCTCTTCAACTCCCTCGGGAGTTCCTGTCACCCACATAACACTATTCGGAAAATCTTCCCTTCGGAAATCGGGAGATCGGGTCTCGCAATATCGCGAAATTTGTGTGCACGATCTCGTGCAATTCAAATTCCCGAACCCCGAAGTCCGACAGCACGCCACCTATCCTCCTATGAGCCTCATGGTCCCACACTGCCACGTCTCCCTCAGGATTTCACGGACCGCGAATCAATGATGCAAGAACTCTTTGGCATCGAGAACCCCGAGTCCCCAAACGCTGAAATCCCGAAGTCCGATGACACATGTCCTCCCCTCGCTCTCGAGGTCCCACTTCAGCCACGTCACCTTCTTTGCTCGTGTGATCAGGGATCCCGGGATCGTGTTTCACCGTCACAATCCTCTTGCATCACGAAACCCTGAACCCCAATTCTCCGATGCTACGTGTCGACATCTCCTGGAGAGGCCTACTTCTTGACACCTGTCTTCCTCTCGTTCTATCGGGATTTCGTGATTCGGGAATTCGCGCCTCCTGATACACAAGGTCACAGACCCTGCAAAACCCCGAATCCTGACTCCTCCATATCTTCCGCCATGTGTCCTCCCTCCGATCAATGCCTCCGATCGATTCGGGAAATCGCCGGTCGTGATTTCAAAAGGATTGAACCCTTGCCTCCGGGAACGCCGAACGCCAAAACCCGATCCACAAGGATCCTGCGCCACGTGTCTCTTCTCCAGTCAACGGCTTAGATTTGATTCGGTGAATCGCGACTCGGGATTTCACGAGGTGTAAAGCTCTCGTCCTACCAATCTCCGAATGTCGAAACCCCGAAGTCCGAAGTACTGGCTCTCCACGCCTGTGTATATGAGTTATCTCCCGTGCAACTTCTCCACGATCTGATGGTCCTCGGGACTTCGCGGAACTTCACGGGGATCTCACCCCGTAGATTCTTTTCCCCTGGAGAATCCTCCACTCTACCACCTTTACCCTGTGTGAACTCCACTGGAGTCGACTCCCACAGCGAAACAAAAGAACTATCTCTCCTGAGCTTTGTCCTTCTGACTCCTTCAGAGAACGTTCATGTAGTTCCTGTGCCCGACTTCAAGGACCTTCAAAGTGTTGAAGTCTTTCCAGGTTTTCTTTACCCAGGCCTGCTACTAAGCCTCAGGTCCAACCTGCACTCACCTGCACGACTTGAACAATCCCAAATTCACCCTGGGCAAACGAGAACAAAGGTTCAGCTACTTAGCCTCCTCGACACACTCTATGCGGAGGAATTCAACTGCACTCTATGCAGGAATCTCCTGGCTCAAGCAGAGAAACCATTGAAACTCATTCTCTCAGTTTTCTAACCTGATATGCAATCACATAAGCAGCGTATAGAAGATAAGCATATAAGGAAGCAAGTATGCAAAAGCATAATATCAACAACACAAAGAGACTAAACACATCCATGGGATTGAATAAAATATTTCCTATTAATTCAATGTCTGTACATGGAGTTTCTTCAGAAGCTCTCTGCTCTTCTTTCTCTTCTTCTCTTCTAATGCTGAACAACAACTCAATTTACACAAGGAGGGTGCCTGTATTCGTTTTCCCTCCAGGAATATGGAACTGTCTAATCTATAGCTAACCCTATCTACCAGCATTTAAAACTGTTAAATGCCTCCTTATCTACATTATATTACAAATGCATTCAGCCTTGAATGTCTTTAGTGAAACGGCGGCGCAATAATACCAAGGTAAAATTAAAATCAAAAAGGTTTGCTGGCTTGTCCAGCTGTACATTCTCTTTCTCCTCGCGCTGGCTCGTATGATGTATTGCGGATGTTGCGGATGCTCCTGCATCATACACCAAGGAATAGTCAAATGGGTATATCATCATGAAAAATGAATGGATAACTAATAGATTTAGGGAAACAAAATCAATATAAGGAATATGAGTAAGGTAATTATGGATGTCAAAACAAATACTCAATATTTCCCCTATGCCTTATTCATTGTATGTCCTCATGCAACAATGGTCTTCAAAATTTCAAAATTGTGCCAGTTCAAATTGAGTTAACCATCTACTACTTGGGCTAAGCTATCCATCCCTAAAGTTACATCCTTCTTCATCTCTATAAGTTCTCTTTTGAGTAATAAAAAATGTAATATATTCCTTTTAGCCTATGTTTCCCACTTTCTACTTAATCAAACAACCTTCTTAAATTTTATAATGAGATTTACTTTCTTATCTCAAAACTTTTGATTCTGGGCTTTAAGCAATTCATTCTCCTTATTTATATGTGCATCCAAGACTTCATATTTATTCACATATTGCATCAAATTCTCATTATTTTTCTGAATTATTTGTATGTTGATCTTCACTTGTTGTTTATTTAGAGTGCAAAGGGGTTCTTCCTATTTCCAAATCTTTTCCTTATCCTTGCACCCAGATGATAATTCTTTTAAATTTTCTGCAACATGTTTCTTTGATGCATCATCCACCTGAATAGTCTCGTCCTCTGCCTCTGGTGAAGTTGGGATATCGATTGGTTCCTATAGAAAGGTTGGAAGAGTAGGGATGTCTATATGTTTAACCATATTCCCAGTAGTCCTATAGGTAGGCTCCAGACTGACTGGGAATTCTTCTTCTAATGCCTCTCGAGCTTGAATGACAGGAACTTCAACCTCTTCCTTAAAAACATGCCTCTTCTTTGTTTTTAACGATGGTTCATGATTCCTTTTTTCCTTTTTCACTTTGGTATTCTAACGAGTAGAGGATTTAGAACTAGATTCTGTCCTAATACTAAATTCTTCATGAGGGTTACTATTGCTTCATGTTTTGACTCCTAATTCAAGGGTTTCTACTAGTTTGATTATTCTCTTCTACTTTGGTTTACTACTAGTCCCAACATCTTCAGTTTCCCTACCTATTTGCTTCTCCCTACATTCACTAATTCCTATATTTTTCTTAGATTCTTGAATCTCCTTCCCCCTTTTACCTTTCCCTACAGGTTTATAGGTACCTTCAGTAGGAATCGAAGTAATCTCTTCTAGGGTAAAGTCTCGCGTAATGAATTGCTTCCAGCTACCTCCTCTTTTCTTTAATTTAGAGAGAACTGGTAACTTTATTAGGACATGGTGGTAGAGACTTGTCTCTACTTTATTGTAAATAGACCTAACTCCTCTATCCATCTTACTTAGACTCATCCATAAAAAGTATCGAAAATTCAATTTTGGACCTCCTTCAAAATGAAATAGTAATCTTAAGTGGTAAAGGAAATTAATGGAATACCTACCTTCACAGGTTAGAAATATCTGCAAGATAAAAATCATGGTTCCATCGTCCAGTTTAATCCACTTGAGAAGAATACCCTTATTCCAATCTGGATCTGAATGCTCAGGCACTAAGAAATGCTGACAGATTTGTTACTCAATCATCATTCCCTTAAAGTAATTTTCACCCTCCAATGGAAAGACAATTTCCTATGATATAGAATATTTTGTCACTTGTAGTGTCAGACTCCCCAATTGAACAGTCTCATCATCATAACTATGTGTAAAATCCTGGGACATTTCATTATGATGGCCTCGAAACTATTCTAGAAATGGTACCCATCTATCCCTTTCAATTTTTTCTCTGCATGTTGCATACTCCTTAACCTCTTGAAACACCATGAAAACAGGTTCATGGTGATCAACCCCCATGCCTATCTTGGAATAAATGTTCAATTTAACACAATGAATTGGGATGTATATGAGAGGAGGGTTTGGTACTAGAATAGGGTAATAGTTTTTGCAGAGTAACAAAGTGAAGGTAGTAAGAATATTAATAGAGTAAATACACTGAAAAAAATAATGAATCTCGAGAAACAAGGAAGGTATAATGACAAGGGTTAGTTATGTCATAATGGTTATAATGATGCTCATTTAAATGGTGATTCCATTCATAGGAGTGTATTTTCTAATAATTTCCAATTATGGTTATGATGGAAACAAGGTAGTATGAACAACGTGCTTAAAGCATATGGAGTCAAGAGTAACATATGAGGTCTGTTAGTTATTTGACATTAAGTATTATCCATATTCATTATGGATGATAATTAAGAGAAAGGGTCGAATGAGACTCTAACTTAATGATAGGATGGTGGTCAATAGTTTTCCTAATGAATTTGATATAAGCAGTCGTACCACTAATAGGTCCCCTACCTACATTACCCTTTTCTAAAATAAAAGTGATATAAGCATAGTTTAGATCCCATTTGAAGAGAGGGACACATAAAAAATATATCCCAAGATGATTGACTCATATCTTATCCAATTTTATAGAGATGAAGCTCTTATTGCTTAGGTAGGGTTAATTACATAGAATAAGGGTCCCACTTTCATGTAAACCTATTTATTTTAAAGATGGATTCTTAAATTGGATACTGAAAGGTTCTTAAGAACATCATCCAAGAGATAAAGGTCATCTCCTAGATTTGATTTGATAATGATTGCTTCAAAATGAGACCCAAGGGTTTTTGTTTAATTTTTGGTGTGCCAATTTATGTTTGAACTCCCTTTTACCTGGCATAGCCCTGGTACCAGCAGGCCTGTTCAGTATCTTGACGCATTTACCTTAGTAACATAAAAGTATAGCCCCGTTGCCAACATGCTTGTTCACTACCCCAACAGGTTTACTTGCAGTTATTGACACTTCCTTTTATTATATTACTTAAAATATTTAAAATAATGCATATTTCTCATTTACAACTTTATAATATAAGGAAGGCAGGTGGTACGAGAGCGTTTTAGATTTAGTAGGAACATAATTAATTGTTTGTATTTATCCCAAGGGTGACATCATCCACATTATACTTAAATATCAACTATTCAATGTATAATAGAGGATCTCATATAATGACTAAGAGTTCCTTCTTATTAACCCTATTAAGGTTCTCATGAAATTCCATTGAGGTTTTATAGGAGTGGTCCACCACATGAAATTTTTCATCAGTACTACCCAAGTAAAGATTGTAAATAGAAACTTGGATAAGAACTTGCTGAATCAACTAGGTTAGTATTAAACACAATGGTGCCCCCAATTTTCAATGGGTACTTCAATTATTAATCACTTTTTTCAGAATGATGAGGTAATAAGGAAGATGAACCCCATGATCATATAGAGATGAATGTGAAAATATCTCTTTAGATGATAACAAGGTTGATACACCTAGGTGTGACTATAACAATGCATGAGGAAGGTGTACATAAAATTAAAGAACAACTAAACACAAGACATATATTATTCTTGATCCAAAGAACATGAAAATATTATCTCATATCTCCAATTTCTTGAAGTGAAAACAGTGTCAAGTACAAGTCTTGTAGCACATCACCTTGGCATCAGTACTAGCTTGGTATCAAAACAGATTCTCTGAGTACTGGAATGATATTTTTTAGTACCATATGCACTTGACAAGGTCTCAAATCTTCTATGGTATTTACAATTGAACTTACATGCCTTACACAGTGGTTGGAATCTCCTCAAGTTTTGAAGGAAGCCATGTTACTAGAGTGCCCACATGTAGCCACAAAAATTGTTTAATTCAACAGATCGGGAACACAAGTCCATTTGTCAATCCATGTAATGAGAAATATGGATTATAAGATTACTCTGGTGCTAACACTTCTACAATTCTAAATAAATAACAAATTCATAAATCACACTTCAAAAATGTAACTAATTAACCACTACAAGTTGTTGAAAGTAAACTAAAAAAATCATTTAGAGTTTTGGTGCACCACACTCATCAAACCTCAATTCACATCTCATTCAATCTAAATATTGGATTATGCTAAGTACAATATGAAGAACAACTAGATTTAAAGTGATTAAAAACTAGTACCATATCACATCACACTAGTACATGAAGAATATTTACACTATCATTTTATAGTAATATCGCCAAGTTGGATCACTGAGCCCTTGCCGATACCAACATGGAAGCTTAAAATATATTCACGAAATAAGAAAATTAAATAAATCACATGATCAATAAATTACGTTTCATATTAATTCCCAACAAATAATTCTACAACAAATGTGTGTTCATAAACAAATATTTCAACATAAAATTATTCGAGTCTCTTCAATCACTTACATGCCCTCTTTATAAGAGAAACAAACTGATACAATCGAGGTAATAGATAATGTAAAAATAAATGCATCAAGTCTAATCCATGATCTTCTCTTTTTCATAATTACTTCATCCTAATGACACGAAGTACAACGGTATGAAAGAATATCTTATAGACCTAAAATAGGTGATCTCAACCATTAAATGACTCCTCAAGCTCATCGAAATATTCATTCAATTAATGGTGTTCATATTTGGAGATTTGGGTACCGGATGGCTCATTGATTCAGGTACTAAATGAATCAAAACCTTTTGGTACCAAATGATTTTCTAGTACATTCTGGTACCGGATGATTTTATGGAACATTTTGGTATTGGATGAGCTAAAACACGAGTACCGAATGACATGGAGTGTGAGTAAGAGATTCCTATTTTTCTACGATTTCCACAACAACACTGTTTGATGGCATGAATCATATAGATAATTTTCCTAACTATCAATAAACCATGCAAATCATAGGATTAATCATTAATTACCTTACGTACACCAAGGAACTGTCAAATGGGTATATACTCATGAAAAATGAATGGATAATTGATAGATTTAGGGAAACGAAATCACTATAAGGCATAGGAGTAAGGTAATTGTGAATGTCAAAAAGGAGACTCAACACACTTCCACCTTTAGTACCACAATGTCGACTAGACCTTATACTTGTAAGGAAAATGGAATTCTATACCCAAACCCATCAAAAACCATCACCCTTGATTGGGATAAACTTATCCAAGCACAATTGCCATCTTATACCTTGTTTCAAATACGGGTCATCATTAAAAACTTTACAGTTTATCAATGTATAATATATGATGGGGTATCCGCATATATTATGTCCTCATCATCTTGGAAACAACTTGGATCCCTACTCTTACCCCGTCGATGACCGAGTTAGGAGTTTTTGGTGGTATACTATGTTCCCCATTAAGGATATTACCTAATATCCCCATTGAGTTAGGTGGTAAGATATTTTTTATCAATATTGTTGTCATGAGTGGTTTGGTGGATTAAAATATTCTCTTGGGATGTGATTTAATATATGCAATGAATATTTTGGTGCCTTCATTTTTTCAAGTCTTGATATTCCCACCCAAGGGATGCATCATCACCATTAATCCACTCTCCTAATCTGATTCCCTCCCATAGGATTTTTATAATAGAATCTCACCTCATGTTTCTCACATCCATTCCATGCACTATGTGTCCATTGCCACTAGTCATCCAACATCCACTCCACTAAAAAATGATCCCATGCCTCTACAACCACCTTCTTACCACTTCGGCTTGGAGGATGGGAAGATTCATTCATCCTTGAGGGAATCCATGCATGTTTCATCCCCCAAAACCAAAATAAACCATGAAATATCAATTACATTCTTCCTTGAAGACAAAGAATTATTGGAGGCCATTACTTATTTCAATGATTCTAGTGATAACCTCCATTTAGGTTCTCCCGTCGACTACTAGCAAGCTCCCAACATTTCAATTCATGCACCCTTTAATATTATATCCCTTGATAAGTTCATTACTCCCTCTCAAATAAGATCATCTCTTATCACTGATAAGGATGTCATGGAATCCAGTTCCATGATGACCAATCATGCCCATATAGGATATGTTTCCATAGTTTGAATTACCAAACCCCCCAATAGATATTTCACAAAAAAATGGATCTGATACATTGTTTGATATCTTATTTTGTGGATGTTCAAATTTAAAATTCCTGCTATTTTACCTTTGGTCCATAATCTTGGGTATTTGGCAACAACCCTTACCCCAATCCTCATATCATAATACAAGGGGTAGTACCCCTTCCCACCTTAGTCCCATAATACCTAGCTCTCGACACACCACCAACTCACAGTATACCCTTCATGGGAACCATTACAGCACCACCTTGTGTCCATTTCCCCCAGACATGATGTGATTACAAGCCACATGACCTAATCAGAATGATCCGCCAATATAATTTCATTACTTCTTGTGGTGAGGCCCCCTTAGCCTTGGTCATTTTTAGGTACCCTCATACACGCAATGCAGACTCCTTCAAGCAGTGAATTTTCCAGGAACCCATCATTTTGTAGCATCCCTTTAGGTACCCATGGTTCCTTGGACTCCTTCAGGGGATGCCTTTTTCAATAACCCATATTTGTATGGCCTCCCTTAGGGAGTTCCTTGTTCAGGAACCCATGGTTCCCTGACCCCTTAGGATCAAAATCCCCAAACAAGAGACAAGGGACTTCCAACAAGAAATAAAAATGATGCAAGTTGAGGCTCCTTCATCCACCATTTTCCGATATATGTTTTTCCCCAACAATCAGACTATGATCTGAAAGGCGACTCCTCTAGGGAGATAACTTTCTTTCTTCCTTGGTTCTCTTAAGGATTTTTTCCTCTAAAAGAGGGATGCGACATTCATATCAAATTATGTAACTTTATATACATAATATGAAGGAAAATACTGTATATTTTGATTTCTATTGAAATTTTATCCAATTAAAATAAACAAATCATCCAGATCGGTGTCCTGAAAGCAAAGCTATCGTTGATTTAAAAACAACTATTTTGCATATTTTCCATGATGGATATGTGGACTATCTAGATAATATATTTTGATAGAAAATTTAGATTGCGGACATACCAAATCCATTAGAAATAATATTTTCAGGTCTTTCTTTTGATATATTATATCATATGATTCTGGTAAATACAGAGCACATTACAACCCCTACAAATTTCTTCTCCCAAACTCTAGATCTCCATTAGATTTTTTTAAGTTATTGATGTTAGCTTTGTAGTGACATTGGAGTGGAATGATCTGGTCTTATTGCCAATATCCTACATCCCCTTTGTTTTCTACTTGTTTTTTTTTTTTCCAGTTTCATTGTGTTTTCTTGCATAGATCGGTAATTGTTTACATTTCAATTGAAAAAATATCAAAAAAGACAAAAGAATTGTTGCATGATAGATTTTCCCTTGAAGCACTAGTGAACATAATTCATTAGGAAGCTTGTTTGGTTTCATATATAAAGTGAATTTTGGTTTCTTGGTGTGTGTGAGGTCGTGTCTCTAAAAAAAATCAAAGAAAAAGAAAAGTCTATTTCCCTCTCATAGATAGAAGTCATCGAAGAGAATGAATTTTTTCCATCATTCTTGCATTGCTTGCTTGGTTCAAGAGTCCAAACATCACAAAATTTTCATCTTCTACCCTTGGACTTAAGAAACAACCATAAAAATAAAGTTCATAATTTAAAATTCATTAGAAATTTTTCTTTTTATAGTGAACCAACAATAGATAGGATTAGGGACTTGGATTAGGATTGGAGAGTAAACTCTCCAAGGCCATTGATTGAAAATCCTTAGACATCACTTATTTATTTACACATATACATGAGTATCTAACTTGATCCAGAATAATTTACTGATCTTATTGAGGTGGTTTCTAGAATTCTAATGATGTGTTATTTATCCAAAAACTCATGAAATTATGATTAGTTTGTTGAATGATGAGATGACACAACAGAAAATAAAAAAACTCAAATTATACAATATTGATAACCATATCACTTCATCTATGAATTTTCTTCAAACCATAAGACTTCTTTTAACCATCTAAAAATACCAAAAAACATTAAAATATGATTGAAAAGATCCATTTTAATGGACTCTCTTTAATTCGATTACTCAAAACAAGAAAAAATTTCACCATTGAAATCCTTGTGAAATTCTGAGAAATTTAACTATAAAGTCGATCAATTTCCGAACTGACTCAATTTTACCCTCTTCAGCACAAAAAACAATGTTTTAAATGCGCATTAATGGAAAAAATTAGATAATTCCTTTAAAAATGACCTCAAATCACAAAATGGACCTTAAATTCACGATCCTTATGAAAATTTGTGACAAATGAGTATAAAGTTCTCTATGTTTAGAGAATATACCTCAGAGCATGCTTTATGAGACAACCATACTTAGCATGTTCTTAACACAGAAATAGAGACATCTGTAAAACCTAGAAACACATACCCTATATTGAAAAATGTGCCACATAGGGATCCGTGCAGACCTCAAAATTCATGCTGATAAGGATGTTTGTATTGTGTTGGGTTCTATGCCCAATATGTAGGCTCAGGCCTCCAAACCTCCACCTGGGATTATGGAAACTTAGTTGCTAAAATTAGAATATTTGTTTTAACAAATAGGTTGTTGGCACAATGCTTAAGCCTCCATATTATATCCCAGATGTTATGGGTTTGTTCCACTTCCATGCGCATATATTAGTTTTTTTTTTTATTATATATAAATAGTATATAGTTGTAACTATATATATATATATAGTATACACGTGGGATAACAAAAATCCCACATGGAATACTCGTTAGCCCCTCCACGAACAATGTATTGGTAGCATGCAATGATGTATAGACCAGGGCCTGGGAGCCAACCATCAGCCGCATTTTCCCCCCAAATGAAACATTAAATTAATTTAAATACATTTATTACCACCTATGGTTAAGAACCAATAGAGTGATATGATGGTAATGGAAGGTTTGTTAAGGATTTGGGATTTCGCATGTTCGACCCCCATCGACTCCCAAATAATTGGCTTGTTCATGCCACATCAACCTGTGATTGGACCACTTGGATTGCACCTTTCCCAGTCAACTGTGAAAAATCATGTGCCATGTGTCACCCTTTTTTCCCATGTGCACTTTTTACCTTTGACCTAGCTTGAATGGAACTTTGATCGCTCATAAATTTTACATACGAAATCCATTTGAATTGTCATTTTCACAATTGGAAATTAGACTATGAGATCTATGAATTGATGCCATTTTTTTAGAGAATTTGGAATGGTGTAATTTTGAGCATTTATGGATCCCCTAGGACCTTTGTGAGCATTCCATATTCTATTGGATCTATGCGAGCATTCCTTGGATCCTCCTGGATCATCAATGAAAAAAATATGTAGTAATTAAAGAACGTCAAAATCCGTTCCTACAACCAGTGAGTCGAGAGCCTCCTCTAACACATGAGTTCAACACAAGGTCACATTGAGAAAATTAGAGAGATTTCCCTTCTCTAGCTGTTTTGTTTTTTGTGATACTACTTTGATTTCTACGTATACAGGGTTTTTGCTAGTTAATGTGCTCATAGATTCAAGCTTTGTTACCCTTCCCTTACGTGAAGTCATACCTATGACTATTCACATGACCATTGATTATTAAGTGGTAGCCTTAATGACCTTTCCTATGGATATAAAAAGGTGACTGCAGGTGGGACGTGCCTATAGTACATGGAACATATGTTTGTTCATGGTCTCGGTTCCTCCATAGGGCTCCCTCAAAAAAGGGCACTTGTACCATTTAGAGTTGTTTCATGTAGATCATTGTAATTTCTCCTCATGCCTTCACTAGTCAATCATGTGGGGACTTCATCTACCCCATAGGGTTGGATTGTTAAATTCCACTGATAAAATTGGTTTTCTTTCTATTAGCTTATATTTGATTAGGGGTGTGATATTTGATTCTGAGTCTAATTCATCCTTACGTTGAATTGTGTTTGGATTTTAACATAGTATAGTCATAGTGGTTGAAAAAACATGTCGGTCTTGTCAACTACAAGGAATTGAACCCACTATATAGGAACAACCACCTATAAAATGCACGAGTGATCCGAATTATTTTCGGCACGAAATGAGAGCGGAGATATAATAAAGAAATGCACAGAGATATTGCAGATATTCAATAATATAACAGAAATGTATCAGAGATGCAACCATAAACACAGATATACAGTAATACACGATTTCTATTAATAAGAGAAATGTACAGAGACTGTAAAAATACAGAGTGAAAGACTCGCTAGAATGGTGGCAGCTTATCTCTGAGAAGAGATGTGACGGCTAATCGCATTCGCAAGAAGATGGTTACAATGAGGCTCTGGAGGCCTTTTTACAATAATCGTGAATGCCAAAATTCCTAGACATCCTAAAACCTAACCCTAGGAGATGAAGCGCCAAAAGTCATGTGGGCCCCGTTTGGGTAAGTCGGTGCATCAACTTCCCGCGGTCGTAACTTTTGCATACGATCTTCGTTTTAGGCGTGTGATAGCTCGTTGGAAAGGTATCGTCGAGGAGATTCATTTTGGAGGCTCAATCATGCCTTCGGATATCATTGAGAACCTCTATCTCAAAAAAACTTCATTTAGGCCCTCAAAATGGCCCCAGAAGTGAAAACCTGCTAAAAATAGTAAATTGCCAAAATGGCCAGAAAACTGTTTTGAGCCATTTGAAAAAGGTGGGTGGCCCCTGATATCCACCTGGATCAATCCTCCCTCCTTAGGAAGCAATGGTCTCCATTGCGTTGAGTTCCCGGGGGAGAGGGGAAAGCATTTGTTGAATATGCATCTTGGTGAGCTGCTTGTTTTGCTGGAGAAGTCACGTTGCTTAGTTTGTGGAAATCTGTCACGAACCTGTGGCTGGAAGGTTTGGACCTTTTTAACCAGTCTGGATATTTTAGATGACTGTGTGCAAAAGGAATCTTCGTGCTTTGCTGCAACCTTGTCGACCTACTTCTGTTGGATAGAAGGTGCTTTGGCCGAAGCTGTGGTGGCTGCAGTATCCTTCTGTTCACCCTTTGAACAGATTGTGGAGAAGATGAATTTTCTAGTATGAAATACTACCTTGCAGCACTGTTTAGGTGGGGCAGTAG